>CAWUFW010001011.1:3000000-3269867 GCA_963921515.1 Calotriton arnoldi
ACTGTATGGATGGGTGAGTGTGTGTAAGAGTGTGTTAGTGAGTGAATGTATGTCCCAGTGGTACATGTGTGAGTAACTACATATGTGAAAGGCAGTATATATGTGTGTTGGAGTATATAAATAGCTATAAGCGAGAGTGTGTGATTGTGAGAGTGACTGTATGGATGATTGTGTGCTTGTATCAGAGATTGTTTAAGAGCATAAGAATGTGCTAGTATTTGTATGAGTAAGTGAGCTGGTGTGTGTATAACTGTATAGGTGAGTAAATGGGTGTGTGCTTAATTTTTTGCATGACTGACTAGGTGTGTGAGTACCTCTATGGATGAGTGGCGGTGTGTGAGTGTTTATATAGGTGTATGAGTGCATATAATAGTCCTGTACTGAGTGACTATAAGTATGAGTGACTGTACGGGTGAGTGAGTAGATGTGTGTGTGTAGACCTAAGAATCAGTGAGTGTGTATATAGTAATTGGTGTTGGAGTGTCTATGGTTTTGACAATGGCAGTCTGTAATTTACAGTGGGTGTATCAAAAGTTATATTAGGGTGTGAGGAGGTGCATCAGATTATCACGTGGATGATGTCATCAGTGATGTCATCAGTGATGTCATTTGAGATGTCATCAGTGATGTCATCAGTGAAGTCACTGACCATGTCATGAGTGATGTAATATGTGACGTCATCAGCAGTGCATTGCGGGGGCGCGAGTTATAGTTAGCTGAACTAACTATAACGGGGGAATTTCTATGGTTTTGTACGAGTGAAATGTCCAACTAACTATAACTGTCCCTAAAACCTATGGTTTTTTCAGTGAATTTCAAAGGTTTTTTAAATGCTAATTTCTAACTATAACGTGTCTGAAACCTATGGTTTTTTCAGTGAATTTCAAAGGTTTTTTAAATGCTAATTTCTAACTATAACGTGCCTGAAACCTATGGTTTTTTCAGTGAATTTCAAAGGTTTTTTAAATGCTAATTTCTAACTATAACGCCCCTAAAACTATCGTTTTTCAGTGAATTTCAAAGGTTTTGTAAATGACAATTTTTAAATGTATTAATTGTTATATTTATTTTTTTGATACTGATTTACTACATTTTTTTAAACTATTTATTTTTATATATTTTATTTTTAAATTACATTGTAATTACATTATACATTACATTACAAAATATACTTTCTCAGAATGAATTACTTTGCAAATAGGCAATAGACTTTTAAGTACAGTAGTTACAGTTGTTGCAATGGGCAACACAATTTCAAACACAATGCAACATTGAGCTCAATGTTGAATTTCTAGTTAAATGCAATTAGTTACTTTATGGATTACTTTTCTAACCACAGGACTGGATCCTAGATTCAGTCCTGGGACATCTCCTGTAAACAGTTGAGTAAAAGCGTTTTGGTTACAGTAGTGATTTTTAAGGAATATTATTGTATTTTAAAAGTTGACACTTGGAAACTTTTTCACATAGAATCACCAATGTTATCCTATGGGAGGAAATTCACTTAGCAGGTAAGTAGTGTTATCTTTACTTTTTCTTACTCAGTGGTGGATCCTGTATCCAGCAATGGTGCATCTCCTGTAAACAGTTGAAAGAATGCGTTTAAGTCATACAGGCGATTTTTACGGAATATTTGTAGTTTGTGAAAATCGACACTTTGACACTTTTCTGCTGAAAACCAGACAATGGATTCCAATGGAAGGAAATACAAGTTACTGGTAAGTACGGTTAGAATTACTTTTCAGGGTCAGTGCTGGGCTAAAAGATGCAGCACTGGGTTCTCTCCTGATAACAGGTGAGTAAATCGGAATTCGTAGTTCGGCTGATTTTAGAGGAATATTATAAAGTTCCAAAACTCCACACTTAGAAGAATTTCCAAGTGAAACCAGTCAATGTTACCCTATGGAAGGAAATTCAAGTTACTGGTAAGTACGGTTAAAATTACTTTTCAGGATCAGTACTGGGCTCAAAGATGCAGCACTGAGGTCTCTCCTGATAACAGGTGAGTAAATCGGAATTCGTAGTTCTGCTGATTTTAGAGGAATATTTGTATGTTTCAAAAATCGACACTTTGAAACTTTTCTGCTGAAAACCAGACAATGGATTCCTATGGAAGGAAATACAAGTTACTGGTAAGTACGGTTAGAATTACTTTTCAGGGTCAGTGCTGGGCTAAAAGATGCAGCACTGAGGTCTCTCCTGATAACAGGTGAGTAAATCGGAATTCGTAGTTCGGCTGATTTTAGAGGAATATTATAAAGTTCCAAAACTCCACACTTAGAAGAATTTCCAAGTGAAACCAGTCAATGTTAGCCTATGGAAGGAAATTCAACTTACTGGTAAGTACAGTTAAAATTACTTTTCAGGATCAGTACTGGGCTCAAAGATGCAGCACTGAGGTCTCTCCTGATAACAGGTGAGTAAATCGGAATTCGTAGTTCGGCTGATTTTAGAGGAATATTTGCACAATGGTGAAGGAAGGGGGTGGGGCCTGAAGTGACATGTCTGCAAACACGCCCTGTGGCGCGTTTTAAGTTGGAGAATTAATTCTTCCTCAATCCTGAGGGTCCCTAGGGGCCAACTAGCCCACCAGGAACCTCCAGGATGCGCCAGGGGGCTGCGTTGCAGAGAGGTGTACAGAGGCCACGCCCCTTTTTACAACACTCTGCAATGCAGCTCCGTGGCGCTTACTGGAGGTACCTGGTGGGCTAGTTGGCCCCCAGGAACCCTCAGGATTGAAGAGGATTTAATTCCCCATCTTAAAATGCGCCACGGGGCCTGTTTGCACACATGTCACCTGAAGCCCCGCCCCCTCCCTTCACCACTGTGCAAACGCGCCCCGTGGCGCATTTTAAGTTGGGGGATTAAGTCCCCTTGAATCCTGAGGGTCCCTGGAGTCCAACTAGCCCACCATGTACCTCCAAAAAGCGCCACAGAGCTGCGTTGCAGAGAGGTGTAAAAAGGGGCGTGGCCTCTGTACACCTCTCTGCAACGCAGCCCCCTGGCGCATACTGGAGGTTCCTGGTGGGCTAGTTGGCCCCCAGGGACCCCCAGTATTCAAGGGGAATTCGTTCCCCATCTGCAAACGCGCCAGGGGACGCGTTTGCAGACTGCTGCAGGGTGGGGGCGGGGCCTCCGGCACGATGCCGGTCTTTTTTATTTTTTTTTATTTATTTTTTGTATGGGAGGGGGGCTGCGTGGCCCCCCTTCCCTTGGCCTCTTTTGGCCCCGGGGACCACATCCCCCGGGGCATGAGGATTTTCATTTTTTAAAAATTAAAATAAAACGGGAAGGGGGCCGCGTGGCCCCCTTCCCTGGGCCTATATTGGCCCCGGGGACCCCATCCCCGGGGCATGCCCTCTTTTTAAATATTTGGAGGGGGGCTGCGTGGCCCCCTCCTCAGGCCATTAAGGCCCCGGGGACCCCATCCCCCGGGGCCGGCCTTTCCGTTTTTTTCTTCTTTTTTTTTTGGGGGAGGGCGGCCGCGTGGCCCCCCTCCCGGGCCACTACTTGCCCCGGGGACCCCATACCCCGGGGCTGGCCCTCTCCGTTGGAAACTGTGGGGGGGTCCCCAATCCCCCCACAGTCCCGCCGACTCCCGCGTCCCTTGGGAGCCGGCATTGCTTTTCCACATGGGGAGCTGCTAAGATGCAGCTCCCCGTGTGGAAAAGCAATCTGCTTGAATTTTGGAAGAGAGCAGGTTTCCCTGCTCTCTCTTCCAAAATCCAAAGCAGTTTGCTATGGCAGGACGGGAGCCGCGAGGCTCCCGCCCTGCCATAGCAAACTACAGTGTCCCGGGGGTAGGCACCCCGGGACACTGCAGGAGCCGGCCCTGGGGGGTGGCAGTCCCCAGGGCCATCAAGGGCTCCAGGAGGGGGGCCGCGCGGCCCCCCTCCCTTGAATTGCACAATTCCAGGTGGTGGTCCCCGGGGCTCTGGGGGTCCGTAACGGACCCCCACATTTATTTTCTAAGTGCCCCGGGGAGGTGGTGGTCCCCGGGGCATGTGGGGGGGCTGGAGCCCCCCACACGTTATTAAATTTAAAAAAAAGAAGCCCCGGGGGTGGCAGTCCCCGGGGCTGCGGGAGGGCAGGAGAGCCCTCCCGCACCATTTTTTTCATAAAGCCCCAGGGGGTGGCGGTCCCCGGGGCTTGGGGGACCTTAGAGGCCCCCATATAAAACATAAACCCACCCCCGCATGCCCCCGGGACTTGGGCCACCCGGGGGCAAAATACATTCGAAGCGCGGGAGACCGCGCTCGATTTTTATCGGCAGGATCCGCGCACCCTGAGCGCATCCTGCCGATTTAAAATAAAAAAATGCTTTTTCTGCCCAGGGGGTCCTTGTGGGACCCCTGAGCAGACCTAGGAGTCAGGGTGTTTCTACCCTGCCCCCTTTGTGCGTTTGCACACTTGCAATTTTTTTTGTCTTGGCAGGATTCACGCACCCTAAGCGCATCCTGCCGATTTTTTAAAAAAAAAATGCTTTTTTCTGCCCAGGGGTCCTTGTGGGACCCCTGAGCAGACCTAGGGGGTCAGGGTGTTTCTACCCTGCCCCCTTTTGCGCTTGCGCACTTGTTTCTGTCCCTCGGTTCTACCGAGGGACAAAATAGCTGCCAACACTTCCTGATTTGGAGTGTTGACAGCCAATTAGCATGCAGCTCGTGATCGGGAGGGTGCGCGAATCCGACGCGGCCATAGATAGATATGTGATTTTCATTTTGATTTTCACAGGAACTACTGAACGGATTTACACCATTTAACAAAAAGGGTTCTTTCTGAACCAAGAACTACCTCTTTGCCAAATTTGGTGTAATTCCGTTCAGCAGTTCGGGCTGTAGCCGTGGCTAAAGTTTCCTATGGGAAAATGAATGGGGAAAACACGTTTTGGGACCCCCCTTTTTTCTCGGCCCCCGCTTGACGAATCACCCCGAAACGTTCAGGGTAGGAGCAGACCGGAGCGGGCCATAAAGTTTGAAAATTTCGCGAAGATTCGTCAACCGACGCAAGAGTTATTTCAAATAGAATGTCGCGGATTTCCTATGGAAAATAGGTCCTAACTATAACTATCTACTGGCGACCGCCAGTAGATAATATATATATATATATATATATATATATATATATATATATATATATATATATATATATATATATATATATATATATATATATATATATATATATATATATATATATATATATACAGAGAGGATCGCAATTAGGAAACTGGTATTCCTAATGTTAGTACATATGGCCCATTGTGCGTCAGGCTTTTGATACATTGTAGATATACGTAGTGGATCTGTACAGTTTGCAACAAACACTCAAGAGGATGCACAGGAGTTTCTAATGGTGATGTTTGAGGTTTTAAAAGAAGAGGAAATACCTATTGATGAGTTATTTGGACTTAGTTACTCTTGGAACCATGAATGCGAAGATTGCTCATACACATCAATTACAGAAATAGATTCGGATCATTTTGTTTATTTACCATTACCAGATTGCAAAAGTGTGACTTTTGACACATTGCTGAGACAATCTACACAAAACAATATATGCTCATATGGTCGAACAGATCTTGTGTCAACTTTACGTGTTGCAAGAAGTGACAAGTATGTTATTTTAATACTACAACGATGCAGAGCAAATGGCACTAGAAACTGAGATTGCAGAATTTAAAGCAGGACAAATATCTCTTTCTGGAAAACATATAGTACTATTGCAATAATTTTTCATGGAGGAGTTAGTATTACATCTGGTGATTACACTGTGGGGCCGATTCCGATCTCGGCCGGTAGGGCACCGAATCGGATTCGGCTTAACCGGATCCGATTCGGAGGCCTATTTCCCGACCGATTCGTACGTGCGTCCGGCCGAGCGAGTACGATGCGAGCGCACGCGAAATCGCCGACCGACTTGTTCGCGGGTCCGAAGCGCTCCGACCGACTCGCACGGACACGACTCACACCGCGCAATGGAGACGTTCCCCGGCCGGGCAAGTACGATGCTCGCCGCGAGCAGTCCGACCGGCTCGCGCCGTCCGGCTCGAAAGAGCAGTAGGAGCCGGACTTTGGGGGTCCGTGTCGGACCCCCCTGTACGCCTAGCCACGCGAGTCGCACACAGGGGGGACCCATGGGTCCCCCCTACCTGTGCATGTATGCCGCGAGTCGCTTCGAGGCGTACCCACTGTAGGGGGCACCCTTGGTCGCCTCGCACCCATTGAGTCAATGTGAGCCCGCGTACGCGTTGTACGTCCGGCTCCCATTGACTTCAATGGGAGTCCGACCGACTCGAGTCCGATTGCATGCGTGCGTACTCTCCGGGTCCGGCTCGGTCGGAGAGATTTCCGGCCTGAATCGGAATCGGCCCCTGTGTATCCAAAAAGTAGAAAGTAGATGGACAGAATGTAATGATAGGAATCTAACATTCAAGAAAAGATTGCCTTTTAAGTTACCAAATTCCTATCTGTTGTTTGTGCAACCAAAGTTCTAAGAAGGATTACAGTTGTAAAAGTAAAACAGTCTAGTTCTAGTAAATGCATTATCTGGATTTATGACTTCATGCGGCCTACCAGGGATGATGCCTTTATAAGGCTTTCCATAAGCTGGTGTGCCTTACATATCAAATAGTAGATCTAATGATGAAGGTCTCATTTTCAGCATGTGTTTCTTTAATTAGTAGAGCATTAATAGGTAAAATGATTGTTTAAAAAAATTGTAGTGAGTGGAATGCACCATGTTTCTTATTTACACTGACAATGTACACTTCTGTTTTTATGCAATCTATATGATTGTTTATCCCCACTGTTCAAGGATGATTCTTTATACAGTACACCATTATGATGTATAAGCATAAAAGCTGAAAACAGTAAAAAGGGAAAGTTAAATGCTTATTTTTATTATAACATAGCATTACAGCATGAGAAATGTGTTGTGATTTGTTGCAATAATGAAATTATGCATTGTTGAAACTTCTAAGTTTAATTTATAATTTTATAAATTGCAATACTAATTCATATTTGTTTTATTTCTTTTTATACAGATGAATGGTATCATCTATTGAAGTAATGTGGTTTACTAATTAGTTCTTTTAGTGTTGTTCCATAAGATTACGTTCTCAGGATCTTCCAGACTACAATAAAGAAAACATATTCACATTCACACAGTCAGACACCCACTTATACTCCTATACAGCCTCTCACATACCCACTCACACACTGATAAGGCCATTCACACACTCACACAAACACTGATACAGACACTAACACACCTACTCACACACTGATAGAGCCACTCACATATCCAGCAACACACTGGTACAGTCACTCCCACTCCCACTCACACACTCATACAGCTACTCACACACCCACCCACTCATATGCCGATAAAGCCACTCACACACCCACTGGCAAACTGATACAGCCACTCACACACCCACTCACATACCGATACAGTCACTTATCCACCCACTCATACACTGATACAGCCATTCACACACCCACTCACACACCAGAACAGCCACTCACGCACCTACTTACACAGCTATACAGCTATTCAACACCCTCTCACACACTGATACAGCCAATCATATACTGATACAGCCACTCACACACCTATACAGCCACTCCCACACCCAGCCACACATCAATACAGCCACTCATGCACCAAACACACACTGATACAGCCACTCATACACTGATACAGCCACTCACACACCCACCCAGACATTGATACAGCCACTCACACACTGATACAGCAATTCACATACCCACTCCCTCACAAGTGAAGCCCCTCACACACCCACTCACACACTGATACAAATACTCACACACCAACTGACAAACTGATACAGCAATTTGCACACCCAGTCACACACAGATACAGCCACTCAGACACCCACACACACCAATACAGCCACTCACACAACTACTCACAAATCAATACTTTAACGCACACAGCCAACAACACGCTGATATAGCCACTCACACAGCCAGCCACACATTGATATAGCCACTGATACAGCCACTCACACACCTGCACATACCAATACAGCTACTCGCACACAGTCACACACTGATATAGCAACTCATACACCCACTCACATACTGATACAGACACACACATCCACTCACACACCTGTGAAACA
Source organism: Calotriton arnoldi (assembly GCA_963921515.1). Classification (NCBI taxonomy): domain Eukaryota; kingdom Metazoa; phylum Chordata; class Amphibia; order Caudata; family Salamandridae; genus Calotriton; species Calotriton arnoldi. Next base: position 3,008,147 of record CAWUFW010001011.1, read on the forward strand.
ACTCACATACCTTCTAACACACTGATACAGCCACTCACACACCCACTCACACACTGATACAGCCACTCACAAACCCAGCCACACACTGATACAGGCACTCACATCAACTCACTCACTGATCAAGCCACTCACAATCCCAGCCACACACTGATACAGCCACTCACACAACCAGCCACATACCAATACAGCTACTCACACTGATACAGCTACTCACACACCTACTCACACATTGATACAGTTACACACACACACCTATACAGCAACTCACAAACCCGCTCACACACCAAAACAGACAATCACACACCCACTCATACACAGATAAGGCCACTTACATACCCAGCCAAACACTGAAACAGCCACTCACATACCGAGTCACATACTGAAACAGCCACTCACACTCCCACTCACACACTAATATAGACATTCCCTCACATACCCAAATAGCCACTCCCACACCCAGCCACACACATATACTGCCACTCCCACACTGATATAGACATTCACTCACATACTGATACAGCCACTCATACACATACTCACACACTGATACCAACCCTCACACACCCATTCACACACTGATACAGCTACACATATACCCACTTGTACACTGATACAGCCACTCAAACACCCACTCACACACTGATCTAACAACTGACACACCCACTCACACACCAATGCAGCCACTCACACACCTACTTACACAGTTATACAGCTATTCAACACCCTCTCACACACTGATACAGCCAATCATATACTGATACAGCCACTCACACACCGATACAGCCACTCACACACCCAGCCACACATCACTACAGCCACTCATGCACCAAACACACACTGATACAGCCACTCACACACCCACACATTGATACAGCCACTCACACACTGATACAGCAACTCACATACCCACTCCCTCACAAGTGAAGCCACTCACACACCCACTCACACACTGATACAGATACTCACACACCAACTGACAAACTGATACAGCAATTCGCACACAGTCACACACAGATACAGCCACTCAGACACCCACACACACCAATACAGCCACTCACACAACTACTCACAAACCAATACATTAACGCACACAGCCAACAACACACTGATATAGCCACTCACACAGCCAGCCACACATTGATATAGCCACTGATACAGCCACTCACACACCTGCACATACCAATACAGCCACTCGCACACAGTCACACACTGATATAGCAACTCATACACCCACTCACATACTGATACAGACACACACATCCACTCACACACCTGTGAAACAACTCACATCCCTTCTAACACACTGATACAGCCACTCACACACCCACTCACACACTGATACAGCCACTCACAAACCCAGCCACACATTGATACAGGCACTCACATCAACTCACTCACTGATCAAGCCACTCACAATCCCAGCCACACACTGATACAGCCACTCACACAACCAGCTACACACCAATACAGCTACTCACACTGATACAGCTACTCACACACCTACTCACACATTGATACAGTTACACACACACACCTATACAGCAACTCACAAACCCGCTCACACACCGAAACAGACAATCACATACCCACTCATACACAGATAAGGCTACTTACACACCTTGATACAGCAACACGTACCCACTCATGCACCGATAAAGCCATGCACATACCCACCCAGACACCAATTGAGCAACTCACATACCCACTCACACACTGATACAGCAACTCACACACCCACTCACACACAAGTGAAGTCACTCACATACCCACTCACACACTGATAGACACTCACACACCAACTGACACACTGATACAGCAACTCACATACCCAGTTACACACTTATACAGCCACTCACACACCTACTCACACACCAATACAAGCACTCACACACCTACTCACATACCAATACAGTCACTCATACATACACTCATAGTTATATAGACACTCACATGCTGATACAGCCACTCACATATCCATACAGCCCCTCACACACCAGTATAGCCACTTAAAATCCCACTTACACGCCAATACAGGCACTCACATACCAACACAGCCACTCACATACCCAGCCACACACTGATACAGCCACTCACATACCGATACAGCCAGTCACATACCCATGCACACACCAATACAGCCACTCATGCACCAAGCCACACACTAATACAACCACTCACATACCCAATCACACACTGATACAGCCACTCAAACACCCTCTCACACACTGATACAGATACTCACATACTGACTCACAAATTGATACAGCCACACATACCCACTCATACACCGATAAAGCCACGCACATACCCACATAGACACCGATTGAGCAACTCGTGCACCCACTCACACACCGATACAGCAACTCACACACAAGTGAAGTCATTCATATACCCACTCACACACTGAGACACTCACACACCAACAGACACACTCATACAGCAACTCATACACAGCAACATACCACGACAGCCACTCACACAGCAAGCCACACACCGATACAGCCACTCACACCCCTACTCACACATCGATACAGCCACCCACACACATAGTCACACACTGATACAGCCACTTACACACTGACTTACACACTGATACAGACACATATACACACACACTCACACACCAATACATCTATTCACACATGGATACAGCCACTTACATACCCAGCCACACACCAATCCAGCCATTCACACACCCAGCCACACACCGATACAGCCACTCCCACACTGATATAGACATTTACATACTCACTCACATACCCATACACACACTCACACATCCACACATACACTCACATACTCACTCATGCATTGATACAGCCTCTCACACATGTAGTCACAGACTGATACAGCATCTCACACACCCAGCCATACATTGATACAGGCACTCACACACCAACTCACACAATGATACAGCCATTTGCACTCCCAGCCAAACACTGATACAGCCACTCACACAACCAGTCATATACCGATACAGCCACTCACACACCCAGCCACACACCAATACAGCTACTCCCACACTTATATGGACATTCACACACTCACTCCCATACCTATATACACATTCACACACCCACACACACACTCACACACCCATCCACACACCGATACAGCAACTCACACAGCCAGCCACATATCAATACTGCCACTCACACACCCATCCACACACTGATACAGCCACTCCCACACTGATATAGACATTCACTCACTCACATACCCATACACACACTCATACACCTACTCACATACTGATACAGCCACTCACACACCAAGCCACACATCAATACAGCCATTCACGCACCAAGCCACACACAGATACAGCCACTCAAACTCCCTCTCACACATTGATATAGGTTTACTAATTAGTTCTTTTAGTGTTGTTCCATAAGATTACGTTCTCAGGATCTTCCAGACTACAATAAAGAAAACATATTCACATTCACACAGTCAGACACCCACTTATACTCCTATACAGCCTCTCACATACCCACTCACACACTGATAAGGCCATTCACACACCCACACAAACACTGATACAGACACTAATACACCTACTCACACACTGATAGAGCCACTCACATATCCAGCAACACACTGGTACAGTCACTCCCACTCCCACTCACACACTCATACAGCTACTCACACACCCACCCACTCATATGCCGATAAAGCCACTCACACACCCACTGGCAAACTGATACAGCCACTCACACACCCACTCACATACCGATACAGTCACTTATCCACCCACTCATACACTGATACAGCCATTCACACACCCACTCACACACCAGAACAGCCACTCACGCACCTACTTACACAGCTATACAGCTATTCAACACCCTCTCACACACTGATACAGCCAATCATATACTGATACAGCCACTCACACACCGATACAGCCACTCCCACACCCAGCCACACATCAATACAGCCACTCATGCACCAAACACACACTGATACAGCCACTCATACACTGATACAGCCACTCACACACCCACCCAGACATTGATACAGCCACTCACACACTGATACAGCAATTCACATACCCACTCCCTCACAAGTGAAGCCCCTCACACACCCACTCACACAATGATACAAATACTCACACACCAACTGACAAACTGATACAGCAATTCGCACACCCAGTCACACACAGATGCAGCCACTCAGACACCCACACACACCAATACAGCCACTCACACAACTACTCACAAACCAATACTTTAACGCACACAGCCAACAACACGCTGATATAGCCACTCACACAGCCAGCCACACATTGATATAGCCACTGATACAGCCACTCACACACCTGCACATACCAATACAGCTACTCGCACACAGTCACACACTGATATAGCAACTCATACACCCACTCACATACTGATACAGACACACACATCCACTCACACACCTGTGAAACAACTCACATACCTTCTAACACACTGATACAGCCACTCACACACCCACTCACACACTGATACAGCCACTCACAAACCCAGCCACACACTGATACAGGCACTCACATCAACTCACTCACTGATCAAGCCACTCACAATCCCAGCCACACACTGATACAGCCACTCACACAACCAGCCACATACCAATACAGCTACTCACACTGATACAGCTACTCACACACCTACTCACACATTGATACAGTTACACACACACACCTATACAGCAACTCACAAACCCGCTCACACACCGAAACAGACAATCACACACCCACTCATACACAGATAAGGCCACTTACACACCCAGCCAAACACTGAAACGGCCACTCACATACCGAGTCACATACTGAAACAGCCACTCACACTCCCACTCACACACTAATATAGCCACTCACAAACCCAGCCACACACTGATACAGGCACTCACATCAACTCACTCACTGATCAAGCCACTCACAATCCCAGCCACACACTGATACAGCCACTCACACAACCAGCCACATACCAATACAGCTACTCACACTGATACAGCTACTCACACACCTACTCACACATTGATACAGTTACACACACACACCTATACAGCAACTCACAAACCCGCTCACACACCGAAACAGACAATCACACACCCACTCATACACAGATAAGGCCACTTACACACCCAGCCAAACACTGAAACAGCCACTCACATACCTAGTCACATACTGAAACAGCCACTCACACTCCCACTCACACACTAATATAGACATTCCCTCACATACCCAAATAGCCACTCCCACACCCAGCCACACACATATACTGCCACTCCCACACTGATATAGACATTCACTCACATACTGATACAGCCACTCATACACATACTCACACACTGATACCAACCCTCACACACCCATTCACACACTGATACAGCTACACATATACCCACTCGTACACTGATGCAGCCACTCAAACACCCACTCACACACTGATCTAACAACTGACACACCCACTCACACACCAATGCAGCCACTCACACACCTACTTACACAGTTATACAGCTATTCAACACCCTCTCACACACTGATACAGCCAATCATATACTGATACAGCCACTCACACACCGATACAGCCACTCACACACCCAGCCACACATCAATACACTCATGCACCAAACACACACTGATACAGCCACTCACACACCCACACATTGATACAGCCACTCACACACTGATACAGCAACTCACATACCCACTCCCTCACAAGTGAAGCCACTCACACACCCACTCACACACTGATACAGATACTCACACACCAACTGACAAACTGATACAGCAATTCGCACACAGTCACACACAGATACAGCCACTCAGACACCCACACACACCAATACAGCCACTCACACAACTACTCACAAACCAATACATTAACGCACACAGCCAACAACACACTGATATAGCCACTCACACAGCCAGCCACACATTGATATAGCCACTGATACAGCCACTCACACACCTGCACATACCAATACAACCACTCGCACACAGTCACACACTGATATAGCAACTCATACACCCACTCACATACTGATACAGACACACACATCCACTCACACACCTGTGAAACAACTCACATCCCTTCTAACACACTGATACAGCCACTCACACACCCACTCACACACTGATACAGCCACTCACAAACCCAGCCACACATTGATACAGGCACTCACATCAACTCACTCACTGATCAAGCCACTCACAATCCCAGCCACACACTGATACAGCCACTCACACAACCAGCTACACACCAATACAGCTACTCACACTGATACAGCTACTCACACACCTACTCACACATTGATACAGTTACACACACACACCTATACAGCAACTCACAAACCAGCTCACACACCGAAACAGACAATCACATACCCACTCATACACAGATAAGGCCACTTACACACCTTGATACAGCAACACGTACCCACTCATGCACCGATAAAGCCATGCACATACCCACCCAGACACCAATTGAGCAACTCACATACCCACTCACACACTGATACAGCAACTCACACACCCACTCACACACAAGTGAAGTCACTCACATACCCACTCACACACTGATAGACACTCACACACCAACTGACACACTGATACAGCAACTCACACACCCAGTTACACACTTATACAGCCACTCACACACCTACTCACACACCAATACAAGCACTCACACACCTACTCACATACCAATACAGTCACTCATACATACACTCATAGTTATATAGACACTCACATGCTGATACAGCCACTCACATATCCATACAGCCCCTCACACACCAGTATAGCCACTTAAAATCCCACTTACACGCCAATACAGGCACTCACATACCAACACAGCCACTCACATACCCAGCCACACACTGATACAGCCACTCACATACCGATACAGCCAGTCACATACCCATGCACACACCAATACAGCCACTCATGCACCAAGCCACACACTAATACAACCACTCACATACCCAATCACACACTGACACAGCCACTCAAACACCCTCTCACACACTGATACAGATACTCACATACTGACTCACAAATTGATACAGCCACACATACCCACTCATACACCGATAAAGCCACGCACACACCCACATAGACACCGATTGAGCAACTCGTGCACCCACTCACACACCGATACAGCAACTCACATACAAGTGAAGTCATTCATATACCCACTCACACACTGAGACACTCACACACCAACAGACACACTCATACAGCAACTCACACACATCAACATACCACAACAGCCACTCACACAGCAAGCCACACACCGATACAGCCACTCACACCCCTACTCACACATCGATACAGCCACCCACACACAAGGTCACACACTGATACAGCCACTTACACACTGACTTACACACTGATACAGACACATATACACACACACTCACACACCAATACATCTATTCACACATGGATACAGCCACTTACATACCCAGCCACACACCAATCCAGCCATTCACACACCCAGCCACACACCGATACAGCCACTCCCACACTGATATAGACATTTACATACTCACTCACATACCCATACACACACTCACACATCCACACATACACTCACATACTCACTCATGCATTGATACAGCCTCTCACACATGTAGTCACAGACTGATACAGCATCTCACACACCCAGCCATACATTGATACAGGCACTCACACACCAACTCACACAATGATACAGCCATTTGCACTCCCAGCCAAACACTGATACAGCCACTCACACAACCAGTCATATACCGATACAGCCACTCACACACCCAGCCACACACCAATACAGCTACTCCCACACTTATATGGACATTCACACACTCACTCCCATACCTATATACACATTCACACACCCACACACACACTCACACACCCATCCACACACCGATACAGCAACTCACACAGCCAGCCACATATCAATACTGCCACTCACACACCTACTCACATACTGATACAGCCACTCACACACCAAGCCACACATCAATACAGCCATTCACACACCAAGCCACACACAGATACAGCCTCTCAAACTCCCTCTCACACATTGATATAGGTTTACTAATTAGTTCTTTTAGTGTTGTTCCATAAGATTACGTTCTCAGGAACTTCCAGACTACAATAAAGAAAACATATTCACATTCACACAGTCAGACACCCACTTATACTCCTATACAGCCTCTCACATACCCACTCACACACTGATAAGGCCATTCACACACCCACACAAACACTGATACAGACACTAACACACCTACTCACACACTGATAGAGCCACTCACATATCCAGCAACACACTGGTACAGTCACTCCCACTCCCACACTCATACAGCTACTCACACACCCACCCACTCATATGCCGATAAAGCCACTCACACACCCACTGGCAAACTGATACAGCCACTCACACACCCACTCACATACCGATACAGTCACTTATCCACCCACTCATACACTGATACAGCAATTCACACACCCACTCACACACCAGAACAGCCACTCACGCACCTACTTACACAGCTATACAGCTATTCAACACCCTCTCACACACTGATACAGCCAATCATATACTGATACAGCCACTCACACACCGATACAGCCACTCCCACACCCAGCCACACATCAATACAGCCACTCATGCACCAAACACACACTGATACAGCCACTCATACACTGATACAGCCACTCACACACCCACCCAGACATTGATACAGCCACTGACACACTGATACAGCAATTCACATACCCACTCCCTCACAAGTTAAGCCCCTCACACACCCACTCACACACTGATACAAATACTCACACACCAACTGACAAACTGATACAGCAATTCGCACACCCAGTCACACACAGATACAGCCACTCAGACACCTACACACACCAATACAGCCACTCACACAACTACTCACAAACCAATACTTTAACGCACACAGCCAACAACACACTGATATAGCCACTCACACAGCCAGCCACACATTGATATAGCCAATGATACAGCCACTCACACACCTGCACATACCAATACAGCTACTCGCACACAGTCACACACTGATATAGCAACTCATACACCCACTCACATACTGATACAGACACACACATCCACTCACACACCTGTGAAACAACTCACATACCTTCTAACACACTGATACAGCCACTCACAAACCCAGCCACACACTGATACAGGCACTCACATCAACTCACTCACTGATCAAGCCACTCACAATCCCAGCCACACACTGATACAGCCACTCACACAACCAGCCACATACCAATACAGCTACTCACACTGATACAGCTACTCACACACCTACTCACACATTGATACAGTTACACACACACACCTATACAGCAACTCACAAACCCGCTCACACACCGAAACAGACAATCACACACCCACTCATACACAGATAAGGCCACTTACACACCCAGCCAAACACTGAAACGGCCACTCACATACCGAGTCACATACTGAAACAGCCACTCACACTCCCACTCACACACTAATATAGACATTCCCTCACATACCCAAATAGCCACTCACACACCCAGCCACACACCGATACTGCCACTCCCACACTGATATAGACATTCACTCACATACTGATACAGCCACTCATACACATACTCACACACTGATACCAACCCTCACACACCCATTCACACACTGATACAGCTACACATATACCCACTCGTACACCGATGCAGCCACTCAAACACCCACTCACACACTGATCTAACAACTGACACACCCACTCACACACCAATGCAGCCACTCACACACCTACTTACACAGTTATACAGCTATTCAACACCCTCTCACACACTGATACAGCCAATCATATACTGATACAGCCACTCACACACCGATACAGCCACTCACACACACCCAGCCACACATCAATACAGCCACTCATGCACCAAACACACACTGATACAGCCACTCATACACTGATACATCCACTCACACACCCACACATTGATACAGCCACTCACACACTGATACAGCAACTCACATACCCACTCCTTCACAAGTGAAGCCACTCACACACCCACTCACACACTGATACAGATACTCACACACCAACTGACAAACTGATACAGCAATTCGCACACACAGTCACACACAGATACAGCCACTCAGACACCCACACACCAATACAGCCACTCACACAACTACTCACAAACCAATACATTAACGCACACAGCCAACAACACACTGATATAGCCACTCACACAGCCAGCCACACATTGATATAGCCACTGATACAGCCACTCACACACCTGCACATACCAATACAGCCACTCGCACACAGTCACACACTGATATAGCAACTCATATACCCACTCACATACTGATACAGACACACACATCCACTCACACACCTGTGAAACAACTCACATACCTTCTAACACACTGATACAGCCACTCACACACCCACTCACACACTAATACAGCCACTCACAAACCCAGCCACACATTGATACAGGCACTCACATCAACTCACTCACTGATCAAGCCACTCACAATCCCAGCCACACACTGATACAGCCACTCACACAACCAGCCACACACCAATACAGCTACTCACACTGATACAGCTACTCACACACCTACTCACACATTGATACAGTTACACACACACACACACCTATACAGCAACTCACAAACCCGCTCACACACCGAAACAGACAATCACACACCCACTCATACACAGATAAGGCCACTTACACACCGAGCCAAACACTGAAACAGCCACTCACATACCAAGTCACACACCGATACAGCCACTCACACTCCCACTCACACACTAATATAGACATTCCCTCACATACCCAAATAGCCACTCACACACCCAGCCACACACTGATACTGTCACTCCCACACTGATATAGACATTCACTCACATACTGATACAGCCACTCATACACATACTCACACACTGATACCAACCCTCACACACCCATTCACACACTGATACAGCTACACATATACCCACTCATACACCGATGCAGCCACTCAAACACCCACTCACACACTGATCTAACAACTGACACACCCACTCACACACCAATGCAGCCACTCACACACCAACTTACACAGTTATACAGCTATTCAACACCCTCTCACATACTGATACAGCCAATCATATACTGATACAGCCACTCACACACCGATACAGCCACTCACACACCCAGCCACACATCAATACAGCCACTCATGCACCAAACACACACTGATACAGCCACTCATACACTGATACATCCACTCACACACCCACACATTAATACAGCCACTCACACACTGATACAGCAACTCACATACCCACTCCTTCACAAGTGAAGCCACTCACACACCCACTCACACACTGATACAGATACTCACACACCAACTGACAAACTGATACAGCAATTCGCACACACAGTCACACACAGATACAGCCACTCAGACACCCACACACCAATACATTAACGCACACAGCCAACAACACACTGATATAGCCACTCACACAGCCAGCCACACATTGATATAGCCACTGATACAGCCACTCACACACCTGCAGATACCAATACAGCCACTCGCACACAGTCACACACTGATATAGCAACTCATACACCCACTCACATACTGATACAGACACACACATCCACTCACACACCTGTGAAACAACTCACATACCTTCTAACACACTGATACAGCCACTCACACACCCACTCACACACTGATACAGCCACTCACAAACCCAGCCACACATTGATACAGGCACTCACATCAACTCACTCACTGATCAAGCCACTCACAATCCCAGCCACACACTGATACAGCCACTCACACAACCAGCCACACACCAATACAGCTACTCACACTGATACAGCTACTCACACACCTACTCACACATTGATACAGTTACACACACACACCTATACAGCAACTCACAAACCCGCTCACACACCGAAACAGACAATCACACACCCACTCATACACAGATAAGGCCACTTACACACCGAGCCAAACACTGAAACAGCCACTCACATACCAAGTCACACACCGATACAGCCACTCACACTCCCACTCACACACTAATATAGACATTCCCTCACATACCCAAATAGCCACTCACACACCCAGCCACACACTGATACTGCCACTCCCACACTGATATAGACATTCACTCACATACTGATACAGCCACTCATACACATACTCACACACTGATACCAACCCTCACACACCCATTCACACACTGATACAGCTACACATATACCCACTCATACACCGATGCAGCCACTCAAACACCCACTCACACACTGATCTAACAACTGACACACCCACTCACACACCAATGCAGCCACTCACACACCAACTTACACAGTTATACAGCTATTCAACACCCTCTCACACACTGATACAGCCAATCATATACTGATACAGCCACTCACACACCGATACAGCCACTCACACACCCAGTCACACACCGATACAGCCACTCACACACCCACCCACACATTGATACAGCCACTCACACACTGATACAGCAACTCACATACCCACTCCCTCACAAGTGAAGCCACTCACACACCCACTCACACACTGATACAGATACTCACACACCAACTGACAAACTGATACAGCAATTCGCACACACACAGTCACACACAGATACAGCCACTCAGACACCCACACACACCAATACAGCCACTCACACAACTACTCACAAACCAATACATTAACGCACACAGCCAACAACACACTGATATAGCCACTCACACAGCCAGCCACACATTGATATAGCCACTGATACAGCCACTCACACACCTGCACATACCAATACAGCCACTCTCACACAGTCACACACTGATATAGCAACTCATACACCCACTCACATACTGATACAGACACACACATCCACTCACACACCTGTGAAACAACTCACATACCTTCTAACACACTGATACAGCCACTCACACACCCACTCACACACTGATACAGCCACTCTCAAACCCAGCCACACATTGATACAGGCACTCACATCAACTCACTCACTGATCAAGCCACTCACAATCCCAGCCACACACTGATACAGCCACTCACACAACCAGCCACACACCAATACAGCTACTCACACTGATACAGCTACTCACACACCTACTCACACATTGATACAGTTACACACACACACCTATACAGCAACTCACAAACCCGCTCACACACCGAAACAGACAATCACACACCCACTCATACACAGATAAGGCCACTTACACACCCAGCCAAACACTGAAACAGCCACTCACATACTAAGTCACACACCGATACAGCCACTCACACTCCCACTCACACACTAATATAGACATTCCCTCACATACCCAAATAGCCACTCATACACCCAGCCACACACTGATACTGCCATTCCCACACTGATATAGACATTCACTCACATACTGATACAGCCACTCATACACATACTCACACACTGATACCAACCCTCACACACCCATTCACACACTGATACAGCTACACATATACCCACTCGTACACCGATGCAGCCACTCAAACACCCACTCACACACTGATCTAACAACTGACACACCCACTCACACACCAATGCAGCCACTCACACACTCACACATTGATATAGACACTCACACAGCCACTGACACAGTGATACAGCAATTTATACACCCAATCACATACTGATTCAGGCGCTCACACACCCAGCCACACACTGATACAGCCACTAACCCACTCACTCACATACCGATACAGCCAGTCACATCCACTCCTACACTGATATGTACATTCACACATCCAGCCACAAACACTCACACACTGCTACAACCACTCACACACTCACTCACACACTTATACAGACACTCACATTCTGACTCACACACTGATACAGCCATATACATACACACTCATACACTGATACAGCCAGTCACACACCCACTCACATACCAATACAGCCAGTCACACATTGATACAGACATTCACACACCCACTCACATACCCATACAGACACTCACACACTGATACAAACACTCACTTACCCACTCACACACTGATACAGCCACTCACACACCAACCCACACACTGATGCAGCCACTCACATGTACACTCACATACTGATACAGCCTCTCACACACCGATACAGCAATTCACACACCGATAACGTAACTCATACACCCAGTCACACATGATACACCTTCCACAGCCATTCATATGCCCATTCCCATACTGATACAGACATTCATGCACCCAGCCACACATCAATACAGCCACTCACAAAACCAGCCGTACAGTGATCCAGCCACTCATAAAACAATACAGCCACTCACACACATACTCATACATTGATACAGCCTCTCACACACCCTCTTACATACCGATACAGCAACACACATACCCACTCACATACCAATACAGCCACTCACACACACAGCCACAAACTGATACAGCACTCACACACTGTTACAGCCACTCACACACTGATACAGCCACTCACACAACCAATCACACACTGATACAACCATACAACCACTCACACTCATAAACTGGTACAGCCACTCACAGAACAACTTACACACTGATATAGCCACTCACACACCCAGCCACACACAATACAGTCTCTCACACACCCAGCCACACACTGATACAGCCACTCCCACACCCACAATACAGCCACTCATACACCCAGCTACACACTGATACAGTCACTCACACACTGATATGGCTACTCACATACCTACTCTCATACCGATGCAGCCACTCACATACCCCCACATACACATCAATACAGTGACTTACACACCCAGCCACACAATGATACAGCCACTCACACACTGATATAGCCACTCACATGCTGATACAGCCACTCACACACCAATACGAGTACTCACACACCCACACAGCCACTCATACATGCACTCACTGATACAGCCCCTCACATACCCACTCACAAATCTGATACACCCACTCACACACCCAGCCACATACTGATACAGCTAATCACATGCTGATACAGCCACTCACACACCAGTATAGCCACTCACAATCCCACTTACACACCGATATAGCCACTCACACACCAACTCATACACTGATACAACCACTCACACACCCAGCCACACACCAATACAGCCACTCACATACCCAGCCACACACTGATACAGCCACTCACACACTGATATAGCCACCCACACACCCAGCCACATATCAATACAACCATTCATGCACCAAGCCTCACACCAATACAGCCACTCACACACCCACTCACACACTGATACATTCACTCAAATACCCTCTCACATACTGATACAGACACTCACATACTGACTCACACATTGATACAGCAACACGTACCCACTCATGCACCGATAAAGCCATGCACATCCAGACACCAATTGAGCAACTCACATACCCACTCACACACCGATACAGCAACTCACTCACCCACTCACACACAAGTGAAGTCACTCACATACCCACTCACACACTGATAGACACTCACACACCAACTGACACACTGATACAGCAACTCACACACCCAGTTACACACTTATACAGCCACTCACACACCTACTCACACACCAATACAAGCACTCACACACCTACTCACATACCAATACAGTCACTCATACATACACTCATACTTATATAGACACTCACATGCTGATACAGCCACTCACATATCCATACAGCCCCTTACACACCAGTATAGCCACTTAAAATCCCACTTACACGCCAATACAGGCACTCACATACCAACACAGCCACTCACATACCCAGCCCCACACTGATACAGCCACTCACATACCAATACAGCCAGTCACATACCCATGCACACACCAATACAGCCACTCATGCACCAAGCCACACACTAATACAGGCACTCACATACCCAATCACACACTGATACAGCCACTCAAACACCCTCTCACACACTGATACAGATACTCACATACTGACTCACAAATTGATACAGCCAAACATACCCACTCATACACTGATAAAGCCACGCACACACCCACATAGACACCGATTGAGCAACTCGTGCACCCACTCACACACCGATACAGCAACTCACACACAAGTGAAGTCATTCACATACCCACTCACACACTGAGACACTCACACACCAACAGACACACTCATACAGCAACTCACACACAGCAACATACCACGACAGCCACTCACACAGCAAGCCACACACCGATACAGCCACTCACACCCCTACTCACACATCGATACAGCCACCCACACACATAGTCACACACTGATACAGCCACTTACACACTGACTTACACACTGATACAGACACATATACACACACACTCACACACCAATACATCTATTCACACATGGATACAGCCACTTACATACCCAGCCACACACCAATCCAGCCATTCACACACCCAGCCACACACTGATACAGCCACTCCCACACTGATATAGACATTTACATACTCACTCACATACCCATACACACACTCACACATCCACACATACACTCACATACTCACTCATGCATTGATACAGCCTCTCACACATGTAGTCACAGACTGATACAGCATCTCACACACCCAGCCATACATTGATACAGGCACTCACACACCAACTCACACAATGATACAGCCATTTGCACTCCCAGCCAAACACTGATACAGCCACTCACACAACCAGCCACACACCAATACAGCTACTCCCACACTGATATGGACATTCACACACTCACTCCCATACCTATATACACATTCACACACCCACACACACACTGACACACCCATCCACACACCGATACAGCAACTCACACAGCCAGCCACATATCAATACTGCCACTCACACACCCAGCCACACACTGATACAGCCACTCCCACACTGATATAGACATTCACTCACTCACTCACATACCCATACACACACTCACACACCCATCCACACACCGATACAGCAACTCACACAGCCAGCCACATATCAATACTGCCACTCACACACCAAGCCACACATCAATACAGCCATTCACGCACCAAGCCACACACAGATACAGCCACTCAAACTCCCTCTCACACATTGATACAGACACTCACATATCAACTCACACACGGATACAGCCACACACACTCACTCATACACCGATAAAGCCACTCCCACACCCACCCAGACACTGATACAGCCACTCACCTACCCATTCACACACTGATATAGCAGCTCACACACCCACTCACATGAGTGAAGCCACTCACACACCCACTCACACACAGATACAGACACTCACACACCAACTGACACACTGATATAGCAATACAGCAACTCACACATCAAGTCACACACAGATACAGCCACTCAGACACCCACTGTAGGAAACTGGCTCTATGTACAGTGTGCTAAAATGAAGTACACTATGTAGAGAGTTCGGGGAATCCCCAAGATTGTACAGAGGTATAAGTAGATAATAATTAACTCTCTTTTTGTGGTAGTGTGGGCGAGCAGCTAGGCTTATTAGAGGGTAGTGCTAAGCATTTGTTGTACTCACAGAGGCAGCAAATGAGACACACACTCAATAATAAATCTGAAACCAATTTGTAAAAATAATATCGATTTTTTTATATAATTTTTAAGACCAAGAACACAGTCCTAAGGTAAGTACTTTCAGAGATACGATTTTTGCAAAGTTCAATAAATATATCACTTCTATGTGCAATTACGCATCATGGGAAACAATGGGGAAAAAGTAGAAAAATACCTAGACATTCAGGGAATGCTTTAATGAAGTTCACCTTCTTGTTTTAGGTCGACTATGGAACCAGGTCCAAAGTTTCAGCTGGAGAAGTTCTGGAGTGTCCTGGATCGGCCAGGAGCAGAGTGCTGAGGTCTTGGAAGTCGGTGCACAAAGACCAAGGGGACCACTTAAAAATGCACTGCACGATGGCATGGCTTGACAAGCCATCATGGTGGATGCTATCTGAGAGCGCTCCGGACCATCAGGCCTAATTATCCGACACTATCCTGGTTAATCCCCCCTGATTGTGGACCTGGCTGACCCAAGAGCCTGAGGGGGCTCACCTGCATGACAGGATGACAGTGCTGGGCCTGTGGGGGACGTCTGGAGGGAGCACGGCCCCCGGACGGATTCGTGGTGGGCCGGGTCCCGCGTCGTCTGGCCTTCCGGCAGCCTTGTATCGCCCGCTGCCCAGGCGAGGAGGAAATTGCAATCCAGTAGCCTTGCCGAGGTCCGAGCTTGGCCGTGTGTAGAGAAGCGGCTGTGGGAGCCTGCGATGCCAGCAGGAGGGCCCGGCTGTGGGCGTGTTGTGGCAGCACTGGGTGCCACGGTGCCAGACAAGCGGAGTCTGTGGCGCACCGTGATTGCACCTTGAACAAGGCGCTGGGGGGCCCGAGACCACGCATATCCAGTTGGTGCATGTCTCCTGCTGTCGTGCAGCAGACCTATAAGGTAGGCCCGCTTTGCGGGACTGTGCTGACACACTGCAGCTAAGCCGTGGGAGCTGAGTCGGCTCAAATTGAAAGGCCCTGGGCCCGTCTGCGCAGGACCTATATCTGCCTCCCCCTGGGCCCTCCTTTACTGCATCACACAATGGCTACGGATTGCACCCGGGGCCCACAGTACAACCTGCCTACCCCGAGAGACTCTTGCAGTGGGGAGGCCCCTGACAGTGCTTGGGTGGGGCACTGTGATCCGGCAGTCTGGCGCGCGAGACCCCATTAGGGGGTCCACGTTGCAGGTAGTCCCTGGGCGGCAGAGGCGGCCGGGCTAGGTCGGTGTGGCTTGTGGCCCATGACTGGCTGATTCCGTGTGGCTCGGCCGGCGGTGCCCAGACCCGGATTTGGCGCAGGCGTGCAGTGGTGTGGTCTGGCGGTGAGGAGTGCATAGAGCCAACAGGATCCCTGCACCGAAATACACAGCACCGTGGCCCTGTCCAGGTCAGGAGGGCCCCCTCAAACAGCCACGATGAAAGACAAACCCCCACAGGCGCAGGGGCCACAGGCAGATCCGATGGTGCTGGGTTTACCCCAGACAGTGCGGCCCTACTCGCCACCATTACACAATCACGTGACATGCTAGATGCCAAAATCGGCGCGGTTGGATCGGAGGTTACACTAATCCAACAGGA
Organism: Calotriton arnoldi; assembly: GCA_963921515.1. NCBI lineage: Eukaryota > Metazoa > Chordata > Amphibia > Caudata > Salamandridae > Calotriton > Calotriton arnoldi. The sequence continues at coordinate 3,027,279 of CAWUFW010001011.1, forward strand.
TATCAGAAAGCGGTAGACCACATAACGGAAGGGGAGACCAGAGTGTCAACAGTGGAAGACACCATAACATCGCTCCAACAAAAAGTCAACAAGCTGACCGTGATGACCCAAGAACTAGCGGTGCTGGTGGAAGAAGCAGATGGCCACGCCGGGCGGAACAACTTGCGCATCGTGGGATTCCCAGAGGGGTGACAAGGTGCCTCAGTGGAAGCGTTCTTGTCACAGTGGCTGCAATCCCTCATGCCTGAGGGCTCGCTATCCCCCTGCTTTGTTGTAGAGCAGGCACACAGGGCCCTCACGAAGAAACCCTCTCCGGGTGCCAGACCTCGTCCTGTAATCGCCAAGCTGCTGAACTACCTAGACAGAGACGCCATTCCTAAATTCGCACGGGGACACAAGGACAAGCTCACACATGATTCTCAGGCCATTATGATATTTCCAGACTATACTAAAATAGTCCAACAACAACAACAGTCATTTGTGGCAGCCAAGCGCAGACTACGTGAACTCAATGTTCAATATATGTTGCTATACCCCGCATGTATGAGGGTTATATATAAGTCACACTCCCTGTTCTTTGACATGCCCGAAGCAATCTTCATGTGGACTGAGGAAGTGGTACACCTTCAGCCACATACGCCACCCCTACTGGAATCTGATTCTTCCCATGGTAACCAAAAGAACTGCCCAAAGAAGTCCACATTGAAACATCAACACCGATCTCGCACCAACTGGCGCTCTCAGACGCAGGGTGAAGACTCGTGACGGGGCCACGGCGCCGGCCCAGGTAAGGCCTGACCTAATCTTGCATTATGAACCCTGATGATGGTCCGGGCCGGTCTGCTCTTGTGGGGCTCCCAGGCCTGATGAGCCCCCACAGGCACACATCTGAAGATTCCAGAGAGTCATGGTTAAGGGAGTTTGGAGATACACTGGCGTGGGATCCCCCCGGGTTCCCGTTGAGGTTCGGAGGTGCCCCTGCCGTGACAGATACTTCATGTTTATTGAGGTATAGGGGTGGAGGGAGGGGGTGGATATGTTGAAGTTCTCAGTTAGAGGTTTAATCTTTCCACCTTATCACAGACACAGAAGTACTATGACCTACAAACACTTGGGCTACATATGGTTTCCTCCTTGAATGTAGATGACTGCCTGCACATCTAGGGACAGACTCGGAGGGTTCCGAGTAATGACATGGAATGTAAGCGGTATCCTTGACAACAATCAAATGGGGGGCGATCCTGAAACAGGCCAAAAGGCTCGAGATAGACATATTGTTATTACAAGAAACCCACATGATGGGAACGAAGGCACTGAGTTTGGCACGGTATGAGTTAGATCAGATTTTCCACTTCGGATTCGTTTGGGGCTCACGGGGCACGCAATCCTGGTTCATCGTAGGGTCCCCTACAGACCCACCAGTGTGTGGACGGACTGGGGTGGGAGGTATATTTTAGTGACAGGGATGCTACATGGGGAAATGTGGATGCTGGGCAGCTTCTATGCCCCCTTCCCTGGGTCAGGCTTTTGTTGACAGGGTCCTGCGCCTCTGGGAGGGGAAGTGCCAGATGGTCTATCAGGGGTGGGGGGGACTAGAATGACATTATGGCACCGGAAGATAGATGGCGTGCAGATGGGCCCGGTCGAAGTTCAGGCGACTCAAAGCTGTGCTTCCCGGCGTTTCCCCTGGGGTGGACAGATGTATGGAGAGCATACCATATTAATCAAAACAGGGGGCACTGTTCCAGACGAGGGGTACAGGTAGTATGGAGAGCATACCACCCAGCACAACCCAGTTATACCTTCTTCTCCACTGTCCACGGGTCCTTTTCCAGGCTAGATTACCTTTTTCTCCCAAACCCCCATGTTCATATGGTCTCAGCGGTAACAATCCTGCCACTGGGTTGACGGATCACTCCCCAGTGGCCCTCACGCTACATATTGGACCCCATAGATCTCTATTTTGGTGGCGAATGTCGCTATGGCGTCTGTGTAATCCATCATACAAATCCATGCTCCATCATTCAATCATAAAATACCTAGCATTTAACTTCGACAAACCCTCCTCCGGTGTGGTTTTGTGGGAGGATTTGAAGCCTACACTGGGGATAGTAGACATTTAGCTTTTGCACCGGGGAGCGGCGCCGTCGAACTGAACAAGTCATGGAATTAGTAGCCCAGCAGCGGGCTCTCAAGATTAGAGGGGGTGGGGTGTGAGCTCGATGCAGATTGCTTTTCTCACAACAGCTGCAACAATTACTCATGAGCGAGGCTCGGATGGCGTGGCAATCGGCGCAGTGTAGGATATACCAGTGGGGCGACAAATCGAGAAGAATGCTACACCAACTGTGCCAGGTGGCGCAGACACCAGTGCCGGTGCCTTTACTGCGGGACTCCAGTGGCAGACTGTGATCAAACTCTTGCGAGGTGGCCCAGGCCTTCGCAGAATATTACACAGCTCTATACGCCAGGCAAGAGGTCCTAATCCGTGATCTGATAATAGAGTTTATAAGCAACATGCCTCCAAAATCTGTCTCAGATATAACACGCATACGCCACAGCTTGGCCGGCCGGCGGCCATCTTACTTGCTGACATAGACAAAGCATTCAGGTGGGAGTATTTATTCACCCTCTTGCAGGCCCTACATTTCGACCCAAGGTTCTTGGCTTGTATTTGCCTACTCTATACCAACCTCTCTGCATCCATACGTGTAGCTGCGGAGCTGTCTGACCCATTCCCCATACTCAGAGGCACTAGGCAGGGGTGCCTGTTATCCCCCCTGCTGTTCACGCTTGCCTTTGAGCCACTGGCCGCGTGGGTGAGGCAGGACCCCCTAGTGCGTGGGATTGAATGGTCCCCCAAGATATCTGACAGGATCGTACTGTATGCAGGTGATGTGCTGTTCTTCCTCACAGATCTGGCGTTCACTGGCTCACGAATCTTGCAGATACTGCCAGTGTTCGGGGAGACTTCGGGTTTGTACACAAATCCATCGAAATCGGTACTGTTTCCTGTTTGTGGTGATCAAGGCAGAGTAGCATGGGCAGCTCAGTTGACTCAGGTCGTTGACGGTTTCCAGTACTTGGGGGTTTATATCTCTCTTAAGCCGACCATTTCCTGGACACATAACATTAATCCTTTATTGCCGCGTGTCCGGGAGGGGGTGAGAGCATGGTTACACTTCCCATATGGCATTCCACAATCGTGGTTCCGGCAAATCAATGCAGTACTTAATCACTTTCTGTGGGGGGGCGGCGCGGTTAGAGTACCCCTCCGCACTTGTGTTCAGTCTACTTACTGTGGGGGGATAGCCGCAGCAGATGTGTATTCTTATTATTCCACCTCCCACCTTCTTAACATCAACGAATGGTGGTACAGTGAACAGACCGACCTGGCATACGCTGTGGAGAGACAGGCAATGGGCAGTCGGTCAATGCTGGATTTTCTCTACAGTCATGTGAGCATAGAACACTTAGCCCCAGAGGCCATGGTGGTTATTTAACTATGGCGACAGACAGTCTGGCAGTTGGGCTGGTGGGGGGAGGCTGACTCGGGAGACCCCGCTATGGCACGGAATCTTCACTCACCAAGTGGCAGCGCTACCTGGGTTTCGTGCATGGGACCTTATTGGCTTGTCCACACTGGGTGACGTTATGAAGGGGACCGTGCTCAAATCCTTCCAACAATTCCAGGACGAGTATTAGCTTCATCATAGCCAATTTTATAAGTATCTACAACTCAGACATGCACTAACCCTGTATATAACGGATTTGACAGACTTGCCGTAGTTCAACCCATTAGAAGGCAAGCTATTGATGGGGGATCTGGGCACTCATAAGATCAGACAAATATACCAAACCCTGAATACACATAGCCACACCACTCTAGGGGCGCTGCGGGCTACTTGGGAGGGAGATATTGAAGATTTAAACAATGATGGTTGGACTGAGGTCCTGGCGGGACCCCGAGGTGCCGCTATTTCATCGTGCCACTGCCTGATCTAATTACAATTCTTGCATTGCGCCTACTATACTAGGAGCCGCCTTTTGCGGATGGGGGTGATATCTTCCCCCATATGTCTCTGCTGCAGCAGGGAGGAGGGGACCTTCCTCCACACAGAATGAAGCTGTACTGTGCTGCAGACCTTTTGGTGCGGGGTAACCTTGGGGCATATTAGCAAGACCCACGTTAAAATTATCGCTGTTTTAGCGGCAGGAAACTGCCGCTAAAACGGCGATAATGGGCTTGCTAATATGCGTTATGGAATTCCAATAGAAGCCCAGGTTAGATGTCCTGCACATCTAACCTGGGCTTCTATTGGAATTCTATAACGCATATTAGCAAGCCCATTATCGCCGTTTTAGCGGCAGTTTCCTGCCGCTAAAACGGCGATAATTTTAACGTGGGTCTTGCTAATATGCCCCCTTATTTTTAGGTGCTATCATGGCTGATCCCCCTTAAACCCAAGTTAGCCATCCTACATAGCACAGAGGAGATAGGTGGCAATAGATATAAACAACACCTTCTGTTTTTGTGGCTGGCACTAGCTAAGCGGGAAATTGCCCAACATTGGAAAGCAGACCCCCCTTCCTTAGTGGGTTGTTGGAAGGGGGCCATGGCAGATGTATGGGGATGGAAATAGTAGCGTTTTAGGCAAGGGGCTGCCCCCAGAAGCATAACAAAATCTGGAAGCGGTGGGCGGATTATCGGGGTATTGAATTGCCTTCTGCACAGCCCTGCAAAACCCTTGTAGAGATGGAGGTACGGTCATATAGGTCTCGACACAACCACAACAGTAGCCCTCCTCTTTAATCACAGTAATACTACAGACATTTACTCTGTTGAGGTTCGGGGAGTAGTCTTCGGTCTGTGCCTAGTTTTTGAAGTTATGTAACATTGGTATCACTTAGAATTTATGTAATGTTAGATATATCTGCATATGCAGGCCTTTTAGACCGTGATGTACTACCAAAAAAAAACGTAATAAAATTTGTTATAAAAACAAAATGCACTGCACAGAGGGACTTACAGGTAAGTCCGGTGGGTCTCCTTAGAAGAAGGAGGTTGCAATAGCCTGGCGATCACGGGAACAGGACTGGTTGGTCGTTGCTGGGGCCGGTGGGGCCAGGTGCAGAGCGAACAGGTCAGCCAGGCGTTGTGCATCTTGAAGTCCTCGGGGTCAGGAGCAGGCATTTTGGAGAGGCGTTCTCGGGACAGCTGGGCCACTCAGGAAGTATATCTCGAGTGTCTTGACATCCCTCAACAGGTGCTTGCTTCTGGTGCTTTGGGAGTCCGGAGGGGACTCCTCTTCTTGATGTTTGCCTTTGGGGTTCCAGTATCCCGGGTATGGTACGCCGCAACTTTGGTAGGTTCTGGTGTCTCCAGACTTAGTGGGGAGTCAGATCTGACCATTCGGAGCTGTTGTACCATCGTTTGCTTTGGTGCTAAATCGTGGTCATTGGGGAGAAGCAAATCGACAAACTGGACTTCACGGGATCGGTGGGTGCGGTGTGCAAGGGAGTGGAAGCTTCACTCCAGGGGAGCTTAAATGTGATTTCTTGAAGGCTGGAGGTGCTCTGGGGTTCTTGGAGTCCTCTCAGGTTTCAGGACAACACAACAACAGCAATTGTAGAGTCCTGGGAGCAGCAGGCAGGGTTGGTGCCTTTTTTTTCTTCTGCAGCAGGGCTTCAGTTCTCGAGCAGCGGGTCTTCTTTGTCTTGGCCTTCTCGTTTCCCTTGAATCTGATGTTCAGGTCCTGGGATGCCACCTAAATACTGAATTTAGGGGTGCTACAGGGCGACACAGGGAGTAGCCAATGGGCTACCTACCTTTAGGGTGTCTACATCTACTAGTGACCACTTCCTTTGGGAGGAAGCACTATCCTAGCCCTGATAGGATGTTTTCCCACCATCCCAAGATGGTAGAATTTCAGGAGAGGGGTTCACATCACCTGCCCCGCTCTAGGGGTGGTGTAGGACCCTCCTCCTAATCTAACTAATTTTCCTACCTTTCCTCCCACCAAAAGTGGAGTAGTAAAGGGGGCTTGGCTTCCCGCACTATCTAGAGATTCCTGGGTTGGATGTCAAAGGTTGTACCTCCTTTGAAGACTCCTGCCCAGGAAGGCCATCTTGTCATGGAGGAGGTGTGAAGCACCTCCGCCCAGAGCATGCCTTGTCTCTGTCCTCTGAGAGCACTGGCTCTCACCCCATGAGGTCAGAAACATGTCTGGTAGTGGCAGGCTGGTGAAAACAACCAGTGCTTGGTAGGTTTTTCAGGGGACCCTGTAAAAGGGTCTCTTGTGTGAATGTATTAATACATCCAACACTGGCATCAGTGAGGATTTATTAAGACAAGATGTTCGGTACCAAACACCCTAGGAATCAGTGAAGCCGCCATGGAGCTATGAAACTCGTGTTTACAGGTATCCAGCCCATGTACTTTCCTGTGCACTCACAACATCTCAAGATAGACTGGACATTGGAGGGGAATATCTGCTCACGCTGATACACCCTCACATAGGATATAGTGCGCCCTGCTCGAGAGCTAAAGGCCTGCAGTAGGGGTGACTTACCTATATCTTATGCAGTGTATTGGTGGCATGGCACACAGGGCTCTGTGCCATGTTGACTCTTCAGATTTCTATGCAACAAGACACGCATCCTGCAATGGCAGAGAGCATAGTCTTGGTGAGGGGTCTCTGGGGAGGCACAATCAGTGCTACAGGCCCAGAGGACCCTCTTCAGTACCCATGCCCTAGGTACCAGGGGTACCACTTACTAGGGAGTTAAGGGGGTATCTGAAGTTGTGCCAATCGTGGTACTGGTTTTGGGAAAGAGATCTGGCACTGGGAACTTGGTTGGCTGGGACCCAGTACACTTACAGTTCGAAATCACATCAGACCTTAGGCAAAAAGTGGGGGCTAACCATGTCAAATGAGGCACTTTCCTACATGACCCCCCAAACGAAAGAGGAGGAGACTAACCTTTCCCTAGAGAGTGTTCATCGTCTAAATGGAAGAATCTGGAAAGTCCTTCTGCATTGGCATGGGCAGTTCCAGGTCTATGTTCCACTTCAAAGTCTATTCCCTGTGGGGAGATGGACCACCTTAGCAGTTTGGGATTCTCACCTTTCATCTGCATTAACCATCTGAGAGGCATGGGTCGGTTTGAACAATCAAGTGAGAGCCAAACATGTATGGCCTTCGTTTCTTCAGGGGCCAGACCAAAGCAAAGGCTTCCCTTTCAATGGCACTCCAACACTGTTCCCTGGGGAGTAGCCTTCAACTGGTGAAAGCCACAGGCTGATCTTGAACTTGGTCATTTATTTGAAATAGGACCTCTCCTATCCCATGTTCAGAGACATCAGTCCACTCAATGAATGGCTTGGCATAATATGGAGTTTGCAGAACAGGTGCAGAGCACATTGCTTCCTTCAGAGTGTCCAAAGCCTTTTGACAGCTTTCTGCCCAGTTAACCTTTTTGGGCATTCTTTTGGAGCTCAGTTCTGTGAAGGGTGTCACAATGGTGCCATAATCCTTCACAAACGTCCTGTAGTACCCAATCAAGCCAAGGAAGGCCATGACTTGAGTCTGGGTTGTTGGAGCGACCCAGTTCAGAATAGTTTGGATTTTGGGTTGTAAGATTGAACCTGGCCTCCACCAACAAGGTGGCCCACGTATACAACATTTCCCTGCCCTATCTGGCACTTGCTTGCCTTGATAGGGAGGCCTGCTCTTCTCAGGGCCACTAATACTTTCCCAAGGTGGATCAGGTGATCCTGCTAGGTGGACCTAAAGACAGCAATATCATCTAGAGAAGCTGCACTGTAAGATTCCAAGCCAGCAAGGACTTTGTTCACCAACCTTTGAAAAGTGGCAGGTGTATTTTTCAGCCCAAACGGCATCACAGTAAACTGATAATGCCCATCTGGGGTTGAAAATGCAGGTCTTTCTTTCGCTCCTGGAGTCAGACCTATCTGCCAGTACCCAGATGTAAGATCAAAGGTACTCAGATATTTGGCTTCTCACAACCTGTCAATTAATTCATATGCCCTTGAATACCAAGGGCATCCAATAGTGTGCATCAGCTTTGGTCACAGCATTGAGGCCCCTAAAGTCCACACAGAAACTCATCTCTTGCTTACCACCCTGGGTATGAGGTTTGGGGACTAACACCACTGGGCTGGCCCAGGGGCTCTCAGATGGCTCTATGACTCCCAATTCCAGCATCTTGCTTACTTCAGTCGTTATGCTCTCTTTCACATGATCAGACTGCCTGTAGATTTTGTTTTTGACAGGTACACTTTCACCAGTGTCCACATCATGGTACACCAGCTAGTGTGACCAGAGGCCAAAGAGAAGAGCTCAGCAAACTGATTTGGGACTTGCCTGCAATCAGTCTGCTGTTGGGCAGTGAGAGTGTCTGACAAGACCACTTCTTCCACTGACCCATCTTTTGGGGTTGCTGGACAGAAGGTCAGGGAGAGGTTCACTCTCTGCTTCCTGATCCTCATCTGTAACCATGAGCATGATCGCATCTGCCCTGTCATAGTAGGGTTTAAGGTGGTTTACATGGATGACCCTCTTGGGGTGTCTGCAAGAGCCAAGGTCCACTGGATAGGTGACCTCCCCTTTTCTTGGTTTCATAAATGAAACTTGCTTGTATTCAATCCTCCTCACAGTATTAATTTATTAAAACTTGTATTGTTAATACTAACCTTTTGCATTCACTACACGAAAGGGAAGGATGCTTGCCTATGTGTTTTACTAATGAATAACGCTTGTCTGTAATCCAAAATGGCCGCTATGCGTGGGAAAACTCAATGCGCATGTCGCAACCATATCACATGGTGTGACGTCTTTCTTTACTTGGTGGGAAACTTCTGCTTCTGCGCAGTGTGTATTAAAATGGCTGTTTGATGTTTTCACATGCTTCAGCTTGCTCTCATGTCATTACTAAATTGTCGTTTCCTAATGCTACTAACGCAGGTTAGAATATATAATTAAATGGGAATAGAATACAAAAAAGTGGGCATACAGTGAAACATTTTATTTTGTGATTTTAATATTTTCTTCTTGCACTTTTATTAGTTCGTAAACTTGGGCCTGGGTTGGTGACCTGAAACTCGAGAGGCAAATGGTTCTGCGCATGTGTCCTGTGTGCCTGCCAAATGAAGTCAATCTGGACGTCGTCCAAGGCCGCGACCCGATGGCCGAAGATGCTGTACTCTTGCCTTTCCTGTTGCACATTGATACATTGTTTATGAAAATTGGTTTACATTTGTCATGAGACGGGTGGGAAATAAAGCGAATGTATTAATTTGAAGGGGTGGGAATTTAAAAACAATAGGCTTTGCAATTTAGGCCAAATCGATATGGTGCGACAATCCACCCCCTGTCCCTGTCCAATCAGAAGTAGTGGTCCCATATTTTAGCAACATTAAGGGGAGGTACATGGGCGTAGAAGGGTATAATAGAATATAGCATTAGTTAATTAGTGAGAAGGAGATGCTGCAGAGAACAGGCGTCCAAGCTTCTAGCTCCAGACCGTCAAGCTGATCGATTGCAGACCGAACCGCTGTCCAGAGAGGTCCTGAGGAGGGGGCAGCGGAGTCCATTAGAAGGGAGACACGGGAGAATCGAGGAGAAGCGAAGTACCAGAGAGGGGAACGACGCAGGCGTCGTTGTAGAGAGGTCACCGGTCCTGTCCTGATCCTGGAGGAGGTCTTTGCTCTTCATCCTTCCTGGGTCCTATTCTTTCCAACTCCTTGGCCAAGGGGTTTGGTTCTCGCACTTAGGTAAATATAATGCAACCTTTAGTTGCGCTGCTATTCCTATCCTCTCCTTTTCTTTAAACACCGTCATTGATTAGCAATAATCATTTCTATGCTTAATCTTGGGTATTGCGATTAAGTACCATGTGGCTCTGTATTTTACTCTGCTAAATCTTTAGATAAACATTTTAAAACTTCCTGACTCAGTGGTTATTTCAGGATTATGTACTATAATGAATGTCACTCATTTTAAATTTCCCAATTAGCAAAGGATTCATTGGTAAGTCATTACTCTTCAATCAGAAGGTAATTGGTAGCAGGGATTTTGATAGAGAGTAACAACTGATAAAACCCAGCATAAGTATTAGCGTAGTATGAATGTATGGGCCCAAGTGAGTATCTGGTGTATGAATGCTGTTTGCTAATATCGCACTGGATCAGTTTTCTGGTAATCAGAGGATGGTTACTCTTTGTTAATTGGGTAATGAGAATTTTATTTTTATGAACTAACATCCATGTATTCAAAAATTTTGTTTTATGTTGTCTAGAAACCCCGGGGTAAAAGGAATAGCGGATGGTAAGTGGAAGCCATACTGCAGTGAGGTTATCTGCCAGGCAGAAATAGTACTGAAAAGTTAAGCAGGACTTTCAGTACTTGTTAGGGACTCTATGCGTGTGAGTAATAGCAAAAGAGTACGCTGGTGAAAATTTGATGTTATATCACCTAGAAAGGGTAACATTGGAGAAGTAACAGGTATTTCTGGAGCTTGTGTGAAGAGTAAACGGAAGGGTTTTTTACTCGTAGTGTATGTTTAGTAAACGGAAAAGTTTTACTAAGTGTGAGAGAAAACTATCTTTTCTATTTTAGAGAAACTGGCACGATAGCGAATGTTTTATGTTGTTACTGAAATTTAAGTAAGATTTGTAGAGAAAATAAGTTTGCGTAAATTTTTGTAAAGGGAGGGTCAGTTGCCGGAGAGGGAGCTGACGTCACAAACGCCGCGCTGAGATTGGTTGAACCAGCAAGGACAGGAAAGAGCAGATTGTAAAGGAGGGGTTGACAGATAAACGTCACCAAAAGGCCGCGCAAGGATTGGCTCGGAAATAAAAGATAGCAAACACTTGATTGGTCAAAATTATAGAAGCAAAATTCTTAGTGGATAAGGATTGCATGTTAAAACGCGATCCGACTTTAACAGGAATTCGTCAGGATAGGAGATATTTAGGCTTTGCAGAATATAATTTTATACATCGGTACTTACCCAAGATGTACGGAGAAAGGAGAAAAATGTCCTTTTTACAAAAGATCAAGAATTATTTTAAAAAGGACAAACCAATCAAAACTAGAGAAGGAATTATTATTCCACCAGCTAAAACACCCGCTTCATTCATGATGATGGAGAGAGGTTATCATACTTGTGTATGGATGGAGAATTGGATAGAATATACCAAAAATGCTGGAATACTAGCATTTCCCGAGAATGGCACGTTCAATGGGCGAATTCTACAAAACTTGAGATTGAGGATGAATGACTTAGAACCCAGACCTAGATTAACTCAGTACGAAGCTCTAGAGGAATGGGAAACCGAGGCATTTGAGCGGGACCGATCTAGGAGTAAAAGGGGTTATCCAGGATTTTTCCCCAGATACCTACATGAGTCTAGAGAAGGTCAGATGAAACAGTGGAGAAGGGCAATGATTACAGAAGGATTATATCCATTGTTCTCAGCAGAGGAGAAATTAGGAAGTAAGTGCACAGAAAAGACAAACATTTAATGAGAAATGAGGAGTCTGAAGACGAATTTATGGAGGAAATGTTAAGAAACCCCCACCATATCAGGAAGGAACAAGTGGATGCACCCCAAGTGCACCACTGATAAAAACTCCATTAGTGCCACAGGTAATGCATGAATTCACCCCTAGTAGAATACTTCATGACAAAGAAAAAGAAGCCCTAGAAAAGACCAGAACAGAATTAATACAGAAAATAACTCAGATAAAAGTACATCCTGATTCGTTGACCATACCTGTAACAATTGGTCCAGTAGTTCCATTATATGGTACTCAGGGAAGCTGTCCTCCACAGATACTTGCACCTACTCCTGTGAATAATTCCAAAACTGAAGCTCCAGTTATAATTGAGGATCAATTTAGTGACTGGGAATCCACAATATCACTCATGGATTTGCCTATTCGAGGTACTGTAAATAGCACTCCCAGAAAAGATGTACCCGGATGTTCAAAAGATGTAAGTTTAATAACTTCATCGGGAGCAAAAAGTGCCACCATAGTAACACCTGAAGATCTAGAAAGATGGGTACAAGGGTCAGTTAAACAGTGCACACCTCCGAAAATAATGGACATTCATAAATTGAAAGTCGAATTAGAAGAAATAATAGCAGGAAATGTAGGACTAGAACGCTTAAATACCTATGATGATGAAGAATTATTGTTCCTGTGCAGGAGTATCACCAGAAATGTAAGGTTATTTCATGAAAAATTATCCAATTTAGCACTACAGATGGGAATAGAAATAGGGAGATCAAAAGTACTACAAAAACCCTATAGAGCAGAATTTTCGGACAAAGATTTAGAAAATATGAATGCCTCTGGAAGAAGATTGCAAATAAGAGAATTAATGTTAGTTTTGCAAAAATGGGGAGACCTAGATAAATGGAGAACTAGGTGGGCCAAGAAAAAGGAAGAAGCACAAACAAGTAGAACAGCATCTGAATATGTGATGAAGGAAACAGGGAAAGCAGATCAAACGTATCCAATGCGAGAAGTTGCGGGAGGAGGATATGTACACGTCCCATGGAGCAGACAGGATATTTTATCATTTACGAATGATTTTCCAAAGTTGAGAGAAAAACCAATTGAATGGTACAAGCAGGTTGACAGGTTTGTAAAGGTGTCGAAGGTATTGTTGAAGGATTTAGATGGTTTGTTTGACATAGTGGTACCTGCAGATTTGTGGACAGATTGTAAAATTACAGTTGATTGGCCAAGTGATGAATATCCTAGAGATCCGAAGACAGGTGCCCCGTCAAATGATGTAATGAAAAAGTATCAGCAGGTGATAACTTACCTGAAAGGGAAAATACCCCCGAAAGAAACAGATTGGGTAAAAATAGATCGAACTACCCAAGAAGCTAATGAATCAGTACATTCCTACTATGAGCGTCTATTGCAGGTATTTAAACAGTATAGTGGATTTGAGGACATTGGAGACAAGAACATGAGTCAGTTTGTGTATCGATTTGTTTACGGTTTGAAGCCAGAGATTTGTCAGATGATTAAACAGCATATGCTGTGTTGGCAAGGGAAGCCCATTGATGAGATTTTGAAGTATGCAAAATATTGTGGAGACGATATTGAGGATAGACACAAGAAATTGCAGGGAAAAGTGATGTGGGCTCAGGTGAAAATGGCTGAGAAACAGGGAATTAATTTGGAAAATCCAAGTGAAAATCAAGGAAAAGATTCTGAAAGGAATAGTGATACTGGGAATGGTGGAAAATTTAGAGGACGAATGAGTAGAGAAGAAGCTAAATAGAAATTTCCTTGTCATGGATGCGGAAAATTGGGGCATTGGAAGGATGAATGTAAAAAGATTCGGAATAATACTGGTCCAAATCAAAATTTAAACCACAGACGCAGAATGACTCACAGCAGGGTGTAAATCCTCAGAGTCAGTTGCCACCTGCACCTATTCAGGGTAATGTAAGCAGAGCAAAGCATGGTACAGACATCGGATATCAAGGAGGAAGTGGTAAGAATGATTATATGGCATCACAATTTCTTTTACAGGACGATTTCTGTCAATTCAGTCCATGACGGTGCCTAGGAGAGGGGAAGAAGGAGTGCATACTTGGCGCATCCTTACAGGTAGATCAGTCAGGTCCATACGTTGAAGGGAATGTGAAAGGTAATAATATTACTTTCCTTTTGGACACTGGTGCTACCCGGTCTACTGTGAGAACAGCAGACATTCCAGACCTTCCTCTCTCTGGTGAAGATATCCAAGTAGTAGGGGTAGCTAATCAAAGGATTAGAACACCTCTTACCGAACTCATGGAAGTTAAAATCGGAAATTTCAGAGAAATGCATCAATTTGTAGTGTGTGATTCTAGTCCAGTAAATTTATTAGGTAGGGATTTATTGTGCAAGATGAATTGTACCATTTTCTGCACACCGGATGGTGTGGCAGTTCAGACACCAGATGAAGACCATGTATATAAAATTATGATTGCAAAACAAGGTACAGAAGTAGATGAGATGTTTTCGTTAATAACAAAAGATGAGTTGCCAGAAGAATTAAAAGGTACAGTAAACCCCATAGTATGGGATTTCACCGGAAAGGAAGTAGGACTTATGGCTAAAATAGATCCAGTTAAAATTACTGTAAAGGAAGGTGCAATTTTCCCAAATACCAGACAGTACAAAATGAGTGCAGAAGTAAAAGCAGGAGTCATTGAAGAAATAAATCGAATGGTAGAACAAAATATCCTAAAAGAAGTAATGAGTAGCCCATGTAATTCACCTATAATGGGGTTAAAGAAACCTAGTGGAAAATATAGAATTGTTCAGGACCTGAGAAAAATAAATAAGATTGTGGAACCATGTTGTCCCATAGTGCCAAATCCTGCAGTAATTCTATACCAGATCCCTTGGAGTGCAGGATGGTTCACAGTAATTGATTTGTGTCAAGCGTTCTTTTCAATACCATTACAGCCAGACAGCCAGTATCTTTTCTCATTTAAATTTGAGAACAAGGTTTATGTGTGGAATCGTGTTCCTCAGGGGTACACAGAAAGTCCTTCTATTTTCAACCAGATATTGAAAAAGTGCCTTGAGAAACTAGTGATGCCAGGAAGTTCATTCCTAGTGCAATACATCGACGACTTATTGGTGGCATCGAACACCAGAGAGGACTGTGTTGTTGATTCCATAGCATTATTAAATCTTTTGGCAGAAGAAGGGCATAAAGTCTCACCTGAAAAGTTGCAGTTTTGTACAACAGCTGTTAAGTATCTTGGACACCAAATTGAGAGGGGAAAAAGAAGAGTAACCTCTGAAAGAGTAAAATTAATTAAGAAAATGCAAATGCCTGTAACCCAAAGACAAGTAAGAATGTTTCTAGGAATAGTAGGTTACTGTAGGCAGTGGATACCAGGATTTTCCCTGCTAGCGAAGTCTTTAATTAACATGACAAAAAAGAAAGCAAAGGGCCCTGTTGAGTGGGAAGATGAAAGTGTAGAAGCCTTTGTAAAATTGAGAAATGCCCTATGTTCAGCACCTGCCTTAGGCATGCCTGATTATAAAAGAGAATTCGCATTGTTCTGTCATGAGAGAGAAAATTGTGCACTTTCTGTCTTAACTCAGAGACATGGATTAGAAAGACGTCCTATAGCATATTTTTCTGCTACATTGGACCCAGTAGCAGCCGCGTTGCCAGGATGCTTAAAAGCAGTGGCAGCTACTTGTTTGAGCATTGAACAAAGTGAGTCAATTGTGATGGGACACCCTGTAAAAGTGTATGTTCCACATGCAGTTGTCATTTTGTTGACAAGAACCCGAACTCAGCATCTTACTCCTAGTCGGCTGACTAAATACGAAAGAATCATAATGGGTGCTGAAAATGTGACCATGGTAAGGTGTACTATAATAAATCCAGCAACCTTACTACCAGACCCATATCATGAGAGAATTAAAGATGACGAAGAAGATGAACATGATTGTTTACAGATTACAGAGTTATGCACAAAACCACGCCCAGATATAGAGGAACAACCTCTTAAAAAGCCAGACAGGGAGCTATTTGTTGATGGTTCATGTCAAAGACATGAAGTCGGTAAACTAACTGCTGCCTATGCGGTATGTGAATTAACTGGAATAGTTGAAGCATCTTATTTACCAGGAGTCAAATCTGCACAAGTAGCTGAATTGATTGCGTTGATAAAAGCATGTAAAATTGGGAGGAATCAGAGAGTAACCATATTTACAGATAGCCAATATGGTTACGGGGTTGTGCATGATTTTGGCCAACTATGGATACAGACGGATTTCATGACTTCTTCAGGATCCCCCATTAAAAATGGACAATTTGTAAGGGAATTGCTAGAAGCAATACAATCACCAAAAGAATTGGCTGTGGTGAAATGTGCCGCACATCAGTCAGGAGATGACTGGGTGGTAGTCGGCAACAGATATGCAGATCTGGTGGCTCAACATTGTGCCAAAACCAGAATGTCAGTCAATAAGAGGGTGGAAAGAATGGGAATCAGCTGCCAACTTATGCTGTATATGCCACCTGAAACTTGGAATGACGTTAAGAAATTGCAAGATGAGGTTGATGAAAATGAGAAGAATTTGTGGATCAAAGTGGGTTGTTCCCAAAGAGGAGATGATGAAGTGTGGATCAGTGCTGATGGCAGACCAGTCATGCCAGACTGTTTACTCTCACAAATGGCTAGGATGTATCATGGAGACACACACATAGGGAGAGATGCAATGATTAGGCTGTTCAGACAAAATTGGTATAATCCTAAATTCAGGGCTGTTGCAGAGAGTCTTTGCCAGAGATGTCTAACTTGCCAGATGCATAACCCGGGGAGGAAGACAGTAATTGGATTTGGGAAAATTGGAAAGGCAGAGGGTCCATTTATGAGACTTCAGTTTGATTTCATACAGTTACCACCATGTAGAGGGCTGAAATATGTACTAGTCATAGTGTGCCTGTTTTCAAAGTGGGTGGAGGCTTACCCTACTAGGAGAAATGACAGCATTACAGTTGCAAAACTGTTGCTACGAGAGCTCATTCCTAGGTTTGGTTTTCCAGTAACTTTGGAATCAGATAGAGGAAAACATTTTAACAGTGAAGTGATCCAAATAATCTGTGAAGCATTCCAAATCCAACAGAAACTGCACTGTGCATATCGTCCAGAAGCTTCTGGAGTGGTTGAACAATTGAATGGCACTATAAAGTCAAGATTGGGAAAGATGTGTGCCTCAACATCATTAGAATGGCCAGATGCATTGCCACTTGTTTTAATGGGACTCAGAAGCATACCTGACAGAAACACAGGATTGAGTCCCCACGAAATAATGATGGGAAGAGCAATGAGACAAACACATGTTCCCACAAACAAACTGGTGAATATATCTGATGATATGGTTCTGGACTATTGCAAGGGATTGGCTGACCTAGTGCGTTTTGTCTCTCATCAGGTTGGAGAAGACGCAGTTTCCAGGCAGCCTGAGCAAGAACATGATCTGAATCCTGGTGACTGGGTGGTAGTGAAGAATCACACCAGAGAAACGTGTCTATCACCTAGATGGGGCAGACCGTGTCAAGTCATACTGACAACGAATACAGCAGTGAAGTGTGCCGGATTTCCTAATTGGATTCATGTAAGTCACACCAAGAGAGTACCAGATCCTGAGGAAGAGAATCCTCAGTCAATGCCAATCACTGAATAAGCTGAAGGTTGCCCAGCTGAAGGATCTCAGGTTCGAGATTCCAGAGAAGCTGAAGAAGAACAACCGAGCACAAGTCAGGATTGGATACCCGTGGTAGAGGTTCCTGAAATATACCACAGAACAAGAAGTCAAGCGAAATTGGAAGAAATTGAAGAAGATCAGATAGGTGAAGAAGAAGCAGTTCAGGAACAAGAAGAAAAGACATTAAGAAATCCTGAACAAGGTCAGATAGGGAAAGGAAACTGGACTCAAAACAGTGAAGACCTAATAGACTTTGAACAGGGACAGACAGGTCTAGAAGAATCCGGTCAGGTTGCAGAAGTTCACAGTGCAATAAGCCCTGATCAGAACAAATCAGATCAAGAAGAGTACAAAGAAGAAGAAAATTTCGAAAGATATGAACTTGAAGAATTAAATCAAGAACAAGGTCAAAATTTTGAAACTCATAGTGGAGCTGCTGAAGAGAAACCAATCAGACCTGAAAAAGAGCAAACAGAAGAAAAAGTAATAAAAGAAAACGAAGCAGTACTAAGCAGTGAAATTAAAAAGATTTCTGAAAACGAAGATAAAGAGACAGTGCAAACAAAGAAAACAAGAAAAGGAGATCATTGGCCAAGTGTCATTAAAAGAGTGAAGTACCACATAACAACCAGAAGTGAAGATCCAGATCAAGTAAATGAAGTGACAAGTCAAACTGACCAAGAACATAAAACTGCGAAAAGAAGAAGTAAAAGACTGAAACTTGTGAATAACAAATTCAAGGGTCCTGATTGGACTTATATCATCCTTGAAGATTTTGAAAGCTCAGAGTCAAGTGACAGTGGTGGCGAAGGAACAAGTGCAGAACTGAGGTACGAAGAAGAAACAAGACCACCCTGACTAAGCAAAAGAATAAGCCAAAGAAAAGAAGAAAAGATAAGAAGAGCAATCTTACTTGTCGAAAAATGCCTGACAATAGAGTTACTGGGAGACCAAAACAGAAATGTTGTAGAAGATGCTGTGCATTATGCATATGTAGTCTAGTGATGGTGCTTATAGTATGGTTAGTCCTGATTGTAGCAGTTCCTTACCTTATGATAATGGATAAAAAGATTAATAATGAAACTAAGGAGAAGACAGCAAACATGAAGGGCAATAGGGTAGAACTAATTTGCAGAGAATGAACCAGAAATTCATCATGAAATAGCTGATAACGACACTAGTTTAAACGTTTTCACAAAGTTATTGTTTCAATATGTAGACACAATGGACGTTAGTAATTGTTATGTCTGTATGAAGTTACCTGAATCAGTAGCAGAAGGATTAACATACCATCACTTACCACTGACATATGGCATATCATGTAGTGTTTTGTCTAGTTTATTTTATAGAACAGGGAGACTTCAGTATTATTATTCAAACTTAGATGTGATATTTTCTGAGGTTCCGATTCGCAAGAGTATGAACCCAGTGCTTAGTAGTCAAGACGCACAGTTTATGGGAGAATTTTTCTTAACAATGAAAGCAATAGACATAACACATGCACATAGACACAATCCAACATGTTCTTTACTTGAAGAAGAAAAGATATTTTTGAATTTAGTAGAAGATAGAAGACAAGATTTTCAAAAGAAAGCTTCAGAGCATAAGGCTCATTTGCCTCCTTGGGCTGAGAAAGAAGGGAGTTACACACCTGGCAAGGCTCAAGCTGCTATGGCTCTGGATTTTGTAAAGACAGGGAAAATTTGTCTTCATAGGTTAAAGACTGAATATAACAATGTTTTCATCGGTACCAGTGAATGTGAACACAATTTTTTAATTCTTGGAGGTTGGGGACTTAAAGGAGGAACAGATTCAGGGGCATATTAGCAAGACCGGCGATAAAATTATCGCCGTTTTAGCGGCAGGAAACTGCCGCTAAAACGGCGATAATGGGCTTGCTAATATGCGTTATGGAATTCAATAGAAGCCCAGGTTAGATGTCCTGCACATCTAACCTGGGCTTCTATTGGAATTCTATAACGCATATTAGCAAGCCCATTATCGCCGTTTTAGCGGCAGTTTCCTGCCGCTAAAACGGCGATAATTTTATCGCCGGTCTTGCTAATATGCCCTCAGTTTCCTGGAATCTATTATGTGTGTGGGAATAAGGCTTATTTTAGGCTTCCTGCACGGTGGTATGGAAGTTGTTATTTTGGAATAGTATTTCCAAAGATATACCACTTAAAAAGAAACACTGGGAGCAATGAAAACAATAGCGAATTAATACGTAATAAAAGAGCTAGTTTTTCAGAAATTGTAGGCGATATATTTGGTGCATTGATACCTTCAGTGGGAATAATTCTGAACTCAAGGAAAATATGTAAATTGTCTACAGTGGTTGATCGTTTATCAACGGATACTGCTGGAGGTTTTCTAATGATTAATGCGGAAATGGTTGCGATTAGATCTATGGTGATGCAAAATCGACTTGCTCTTGATATAATATTGGCAAAAGAGGGCGGAGTCTGTAAATTATTGAAGACGAAACATTGTTGCACTTATATTCCTGATAAGAGTGCAGAAATTGGAACATATATACAGAATATAACTAAACTTGAGAAAGAACTTAAACCACTGGAAGTTGATAGTGTATGGGAAAGATTGACAAATAGTATCTCGTCAATTGGAACCTGGTTTGCTAATGTAGGAAAAGGACTTATAGGTCAAATATTAGTACCCTTAGCAGGGATAGCAACAATAATATTGGCAGTAACAATATGGTGCAAATGCTGTAAAAAGAATGGAACATATAAGGTGACAGGAAGAGGAAAGAAACGAAAGGTAGATGAAATCGAACTTGAAGAGTGGAGAAGTGAATTATACAAGAAATTAAAAGGAGATTGTAAAAATGGAAAGTGTAAAGATGAGAATGAAGTAATTTCATAGAAGTTGGCATCTGATTGAGGGTAGTGTTTTGATGGCTCAGAAACGCCATCAGAGAGGGGATTGATGGAGCAAGGTTTCATAAATGAAACTTGCTTGTATTCAATCCTCCACACAGTATTAATTTATTAAAACTTGTATTGTTAATACTAACCTTTTGCATTCACTACACGAAAGGGAAGGATGCTTGCCTATGTGTTTTACTAATGAATAACGCTTGTCTGTAATCCAAAATGGCCGCTATGTGCGGGAAAACTCAATGCGCATGTCGCAACCATATCACATGGTGTGACGTCTTTCTTTGCTTGGTGGGAAACTTCTGCTTCTGCGCAGTGTGTATTAAAATGGCTGTTTGATGTTTTCACATGCTTCAGTTTGCTCTCATGTCATTACTAAATTGTCGTTTCCTAATGCTACTAACGCGGGTTAGAATATATAATTAAATGGGAATAGAATAGAAAAAGTGGGCATACAGAGAAACATTTTATTTTGTGATTTTAATATTTTCTTCTTGCACTTTTATTAGTTCGTAAACTTGGGCCTGGGTTAGTGACCTGAAACTCGAGAGGCAAATGGTTCTGCGCATGTGTCCTGTGTGCCTGCCAAATGAAGTCAATCTGGACGTCGTCCAAGGCCGCGACCCGATGGCCGAAGATGCTGTACTCTTGCCTTTCCTGTTGCACATTAATACATTGTTTATGAAAATTGGTTTACATTTGTCATGAGACGGGTGGGAAATAAAGCGAATGTATTAATTTGAAGGGGTGGGAATTTAAAAACAATAGGCTTTGCAATTTAGGCCAAATAGATATGGTGCGACAATCCACCCCCTGTCCCTGTCCAATCAGAAGTAGTGGTCCCATATTTTAGCAACATTAAGGGGAGGTACATGGGCGTAGAAGGGTATAATAGAATATAGCATTAGTTAATTAGTGAGAAGGAGATGCTGCAGAGAACAGGCGTCCAAGCTTCTAGCTCCAGACCGTCAAGCTGATCGATTGCAGACCGAACCGATGTCCAGAGAGGTCCTGAGGAGGGGGCGGCGGAGTCCATTAGAAGGGAGACACGGGAGAATCGAGGAGAAGCGAAGTACCAGAGAGGGGAACGATGCAGGCGTCGTTGTAGAGAGGTCACCGGTCCTGTCCTGATCCTGGAGGAGGTCTTTGCTCTTCATCCTTCCTGGGTCCTATTCTTTCCAACTCCTTGGCCAAGGGGTTTGGTTCTCGCACTTAGGTAAATATAATGCAACCTTTAGTTGCGCTGCTATTCCTATCCTCTCCTTTTCTTTAAACACCGTCATTGATTAGCAATAATCATTTCTATGCTTAATCTTGGGTATTGCGATTAAGTACCATGTGGCTCTGTATTTTACTCTGCTAAATCTTTAGATAAACATTTTAAAACTTCCTGACTCAGTGGTTATTTCAGGATTATGTACTATAATGAATGTCACTCATTTTAAATTTCCCAATTAGCAAAGGATTCATTGGTAAGTCATTACTCTTCAATCAGAAGGCAATTGGTAGCAGGGATTTTGATAGAGAGTAACAACTGATAAAACCCAGCGTAAGTATTAGCGTAGTATGAATGTATGGGCCCAAGTGAGTATCTGGTGTATGAATGCTGTTTGCTAATATCGCGCTGGATCAGAAGGTCAGGGAGAGGTTCACTCTCTGCTTCCTGATCCTCATCTGTAACCATGAGCATGGTCACATCTGCCCTGTCATAGTAGGGTTTAAGGTGGTTTACATGGATGACCCTCTTGGGGTGTCTGCAAGAGCCAAGGTCCACTGGATAGGTGACCTCCCCTTTTCTTTCTAGGATAGGGTAGGACCCACTCCACTTAGCTTGGAGAGCCCTAGGGGCCACAGGCTCCAAAACCCACACCTTCTGCCCTGGTTGGAACTCCACCATGGCAGCTTTTTGGGCATACCATTGCTTCTGGAGCTCCTGGCTGGCCTCAAGGTTTTGTTTGCTTTCTCCATGTATTCAGCCATCTTGGAGCGGAGGCCAAATACATAGTCCACTATTTCCTGTTTGGGTTCAACGAGAGGCTTCTTCCATCCCTCCTTGACACGGCACAATGGTCTCCTAACAGGATGACAATACAAAGGTTCAAGTGGGGAGAGCCCCACTCCCTTCTGAGCACTTCCCTGTAGGCAAAAAGCAGGCATGGCAGTAGGACATCCCATCTCCTCTTGAACTTTTCAGGGAGTACATCAATCATATCTTTCATGGTCTTTTTAATCTTTCAAGAAGGCCATTACACTGTGGATGGTAGGGGGTAGTGAACCTGTAGGCTACCCCACACTCCTTCCACATGTGTTTTAGGTAAGCAGACATGAAATTTGTGTATGTATCTGATACCACCTCCTTAGGGAAGCCCACTCTGGTAAAGATAGCAATGAGGGCCATAGCCACTGCAGGGGCAGTGGTATTCCTAAGGGGAATGGCCACAGGATACCTGGTGGCATTATCCACTACCACCAGAATATATCTGTTTCCTGATGTTCTAGGAGGGTCAAGGGGACCAACAAAGTCAATCCCTACCCTCTCAAAGGGAATCCAACCACTGGAAGTGGAATTAAGGGGGCCTTTGGGTGGCCACCTGTCTTGCCACTGGCTTGAAAGGTGGCACAAGAGTTACAAAACTCCTTCACATTCTGGTGCTTCTTGGCCAGTGGAAGTGGTTGACTAGCCTGCTCCAAGTTTTGGTCTGGCCAAGATGACCAGCTAGGGGGATCTCATGGGCCAAAGTGAGGTGGAATTCCCTACATGCCTAAGGCACTATCCCTCTCCTAGTAGCACCAGGTTTGAGGTCTCTGGCCTCAGTGTAAAGGAACCCCACCTCCCAATAGGTCCTGTGGGAACCACTGACATCACCTCTTTCCTGTGCAGCAGCTTGCTGTCTCAAGCTTTCAAGAGTGGGGCAGGTCCTCTCCCCCTGTCACAGATCTTTCCTAGAGGGTCCCCCTGAGCTCCAAAGCTCAGCCTAGTAAGGCTCCAGCTCCTGAGGCGCAGTTCCCTCTGGGGCTGACTCGTTTTCCCCCTGAGGAGAAGGGTCTGGTGTCTGATTTGTATCTGGCTCCCCAGTCTGCTTGCCTTTTCTCTTGGAGGGCTGGGCCATTCTTCCAGACTTCAGCACCTCTTTTTCACTCTGGACTCTGTTCTGTCCTTTGTTTTTTTTGCATGGATTCTCAGGTCTGCTTCAGCCCAGGCTGAGGACTCCTAATCATTGCCACGCAAACAATCAACTGGTATGGATGAAGAGACTGCTACCTCTTTTTGACCAGCAACACCTCACCAGTCAAAGGACACCATCGCCAGTGATGGGTTTTTGTCACATTGTCAGCAATGGTGGCTGGATAGGTCCTTTCAGGCATATAGTGTTCAGAGGACACCAGCTGCTCAGTCCCCATGGTGATGCTGGCACCAGTGTCTTTCAATGCCTCCACCCTAACCCCATTAATAATAGGATGCTGTCTGTATTTTTGCATGTTAGTGGGCAAGACAGCCAAGGTGGCTATATTCACATCCCCTATTAGGGTCACCTCAGTGAGCTCTCTGACATGGTCAGTGCTCTCCTGAGATCCCATCTGGAGACTGGCAACTGCAAGTATTGCAGGTGGACTAGAGGCATTTTTCTTGTTTATACAGCCAGAGTCTCCAGTTTGTTGCCCTGTGGTTCTGCAGTCCTGGTACCAATCTTTCTTGGGATCCCAGTTCTTCCCCTGGTACCCACCCTTTGGCTGTGAAGAGTCTCTGGGCCCACCCTCCTAAAGGTTTTTGGGGGCCTGAAGAAGACTCTTTGGGGCTGATTCCGATTCGGGCCGGAAAACGTACCGACCGATTCGGAGCCGGAATTAATTCCGACCGACACGTACCGGTGCAGCCCGACCCGCAAAGTACGATGAGAAGCGAGCAAAACCTGACCGACTCGTACGGAACACAAGCCGAAGGACCAAGCCGCGCGGAAAACTGCAATCCGGCCGGAAAAACACGCGCTTCGAACCGACCGACTCGCACCCGGAACAATACCGAACGAGACGTACCCGCGGACTCCCACCCGCCAAGTACGATGCAAGGCGTGGTAAACACGACCGAGTCGCACGGAGGACAAGCCGTACGACCGACACGCATACAAAACTGCGAGCCGAAGCAACCCAAAACACCGCGACCGACGCGTACGCAGCATAGAAAACAGCACAAACACAGCGTGAACGAAACAGACAAGCCCGTACCAGACAACTGCAGGGTCCGACTCGGTCACAAGAGCGTCTCCTACATGCACGAAAAGTACAAAGGGAAAATACACAAAAAAAGGCCAAACAAGCAATTACAAAGCCAATAAATACTGAGGGGGGAGGGGCAGGGAACAAAGATACACCCACAACTCCACCCATATAAAGGACACAAATCCCTACCATGATCCTTTGCAAATTCAAATTACCTGCCAGCACTCAACAGACAGCAACCACACACCCACAGCTCATCCATCAGACAAGCCACACACCATCAGCACCACAACAAATAGAAACCTCACATACACCTAGCAAAACACACACTCACACACCTTCACCTGCACACCAACACACACATCACTCACCATCACCACCCATCACCATGCCCCCAAAGAAGAATCACAAGTTCCTAGATAGTGAATTGGAAGTCCTGGTAGATGAGATCCTCAGGGTAGAGCCACAGCTCTTTGGTACACTGGTCCAACAGACACCCATGTCACAGAAAACAAAGATGTGGGAGAGGATCGTCGACAGGGTGAACGCACAATCACCATGTTTGCGCACAAAGACAGACATCCAGAACAGGTGGTATGACGTGCGCAGGAGGGTAAAGGAGCTGCTGAAGAAGGACTACATCTTGAGCCAATACACCGGCAGTGGCCCTCCTGCCAAGCCAGTATACCTCAGGCCCTGGGAGGAGAAGGTGCGGGCCATCCTACCACCAGTGAGCGTCTATGGACTAGAAAACATCCCAGAGCCTGGTGAGTACACAACAAATGTACACAATATTCTGCGATGAACACACACATCACTGTCAAGGGGAGAGTCAAACCATGCACTCTTAGCAAATACACAGCAACCAGAACAGAATCATCCCAAAATGTGTATGTCACTCAGAGAAACACAACACATGCCATCACAAAGTGACATTTAACTGTGTCATCACATGTACAAACACAACTACAACTACAGCTAGGCAGTGGCACAAATATAACTGACAAACACATCCAGACAAGTAGCCACCACTACAACACCAGCACACAGTGAAGCACACTGAAAGAAAGGAAATATGTGTATGCTGGGCAAGTCAGTGTAGCCAATAGCATCATAGTTGTAGGCACAGATATTGCTCACCCCCACAACTGTCCCATCAACACCACCCTGAACCATGCGCACATTACAGGGAGTGGAAAACAACTGACAAGATGGCTGACACTGGGCACTGCTGTGGGGAGCACAAGGCCCTGCTGGCAACTGTGCAACAACCAACAGCAGGACACCACTGACTGACATCTTGCCATTGCTCTCACACT
The DNA here is from genome assembly GCA_963921515.1 of Calotriton arnoldi. Lineage (NCBI taxonomy): Eukaryota > Metazoa > Chordata > Amphibia > Caudata > Salamandridae > Calotriton > Calotriton arnoldi. The sequence continues at coordinate 3,052,992 of CAWUFW010001011.1, forward strand.
CACACACACTAAAGTCCACCCAAAAGCAAGTAAGTATGGGCATGCTGGGAAGTGGGGTGGCGGCAATAGCATGATGGGAGTGGTAGTCACAGATATTGGTCACCCCCACAACTGTCCCATCAACACCGCCCTGAACCATGCGCACATCACAGGGAGTGGAAAACAACTCACAAGATGGCTGACACTGGCTACTGCTGTGGGGAGCACAAGGCCCTGCTGGCAACTGTGCAACAACCAACAGCAGGACACCACTGACTGACATCCTGAAAGACAACTTGCACTCCCTGCAATGGAAGCATGGTCCATGGTGGGATATCTGGCTGGGTGGGAAGGAGGACTCACAGCACTGACCATAGTCACAAGCACCTCCCCTCACACCCCCCTCAACACATACTCCACAGAAGCCACCTGGCGGAATGCAATGCCTCACATCCTAACTCAAGGTCCCACAAAGAACCACCACCCTGGGTCATGCTGTGTGAAGCACAGGGACACTCCTGGGACATTTAGCCAAACAACTGCCCGGACAACACTCCCAGCCATCCTGTCAGCACAGGCAGCCCACCCCACAGGGAAGCAGAGTCAAAAGGAAGGAAGTATGGGCATGCTGGGAAGTGGGGTGGAGGCAATAGCATGATGGGAGTGGTAGGCACAGATATTGGTCACCCCCACAACTGTCCCATCAACACCACCCTGAACCATGCGCACATCACAGGGAGTGGAAAACAACTGACAAGATGGCTGACACTGGCTACTGCTGTGGGGAGCACAAGGCCCTGCTGGCAACTGTGCAACAACCAACAGCAGGACACCACTGCCAGCCATCTTGCCATTGCTCTCACACTCACACACACTGAAGTCCACCCAAAAGCAAGTAAGTATGGGCATGCTGGGAAGTGGGGTGGAGGCAATAGCATGATGGGAGTGGTAGTCACAGATATTGGTCACCCCCACAACTGTCCCATCAACACCACCCTGAACCATGCGCACATCACAGGGAGTGGAAAACAACTGACAAGATGGCTGACACTGGCTACTGCTGTGGGGAGCACAAGGCCCTGCTGGCAACAGTGCAACAACCAACAGCAGGACACCACTGACTGACATCCTGAAAGACAACTTGCACTCCCTGCAATGGAAGCACGGTCCATGGTGGGATATCTGGCTGGGTGGGAAGGAGGAGCGGATGACAACCAAATACAACCAATGCAGACCATGTACACACCCCAACATTCACATAGAAATGCCCAAATAATGCAGGACAATGTGCTACACCAATATCAACCCCTGACTGTGACAACTTAGGACAATGCATTGTACAGGCCCGCATCCAGAGGCACAGTCACAACTGTCAGGTGTGTCAACCATTGATGCCTGCAGAAACATAACATACATTGTGTGTGTCTCCCAAAAACAGGTGATGATGGGGACACAGCAGCAGATGCTGAGGAGTCCTCGTCCCAGGCTCAAGAGGATACGGAGCTCACTGGTGTGGAACAGCCTCTGCCCTCCTCGGATGACGAAGACTTACCTGGCACCTCCGGAGCAAGTCATCATGCAGCACCAGCAGGACCACCAGCTGCACCCCTGCACCCACCCCTCCAACGACTGTCAACACACATACCACCCCTGCCGACACGGACAGACCAAGGAGCAGCACCACCACCAGCACAGGGACCCTGGACCAACGTGGGGCCATGGACACCACCACCACCAACAACCCACAAGGTGGCCCAGGGTCACCTGTGCCTGCCACCTCAGGTACTGCACGTGTCGCCAGGGGTGGTGGAAGGGGTGGGAGACATAGGTCGCTGCTCACAGAGGGGTCTGGACTGCATGATGACCCACAACTGGCACGCATAGCCGATGCGTACCAGTCCAGCACCGGAGAGTTCAGCCAGGTAGTGGGGCTCCTCAGGGACATCAAACAGCAGCAGGCTGCCCATCATGCCCGCTTGGACTCACACATGTCCCGCGTGGAGTCCAAGTGGGACACACTGCAAGAGATGACGGCGGTGCATAGGGACATATTACAATGCCTCCGCCAGATGAGCAGCAACCAGTCAACACCTCCCTGTGTGCCCACAACATCTGCTGCTGAAACAACTGCAACTGCCACAGGGAGGCAGGATGACTCTGGCGGAGAGTCCCCTGCACCGCAGCAGCCTGCACTTGAGGATCCCCCCAAAGAAGAGGGGCCGTCCGAGGAGGGGCAAGTGAGAGGCCGATGGCCATGTACAACCCCCAGGAAGCCAAAACCTGTTCTGGAGAATAACCTTTGTGCGCAAACTTTTCACCCTGTTGACTGCAACACAACTCTCCCACATGACATGGGGAGCTCAAGTTGGACCAATGTCTCTGATTACTGTGGACTTTACTCTGGACATTTCTGCTACCAGGACTTCCAAATTATCTAGGAACTTTGGATCACAATCACAATGTACAGCACCCAACAACCTGTGCACTATACTCACACATGTATGTCAATAAACTCACTTATACACCATACTTGCCTCTGTTGTGATTCCAATGTTGTCTCAGAAGTTGCGATGATGATCGGGGAAATGACACTGTGCATGCTAACTGCTACAGCAAGTACAACACCGGCATGTGAGTCATGGCGACTTCACACATATGGGGGAGGCACACCACCAGGGCTACACAACACATACACACCATGGACATCTGACTCATCGCCTACACTGGTGTTGCCAGGAAATACGTTGCATTGCACAGACCCAACACCTATTCACAGTCTGTGTTAACTAGCCCACTGGTGCAGTAAGCAAATGTCAGTCAGATGTGTGACCACAGACAACGCACATCACATAGTGAAGCACAGGTTTATTACACATTTGCAACATGTTGAAACCACCACAGATGCAAGGTAATCCCACCTGGCAGCGGGCACATAGTCAACAAGTGTAGAAGGAAGGAAGTCCATGGGTGTGGTGCACATCACCTGTAGGGACACAACAGCTACCACCCGGGAAGTCGAATCACGGTGTTGGGGATCACAGTTGACCAAACGACTCTGAAAGTACCCTGTGAAGGACAGAAATGACACACAGTCAAAAGTACTGAAGAACAGGACAGAACTGCAATACTCATGCACAATACATGTTACAAGATACCCACCCAGAACCAAGTTTGCATGTCAACACTGTTGGGGAGTACAGACTACCTGCAAGGACACATCGCTACACGCATACAGACATGTAGCCCATGGACACACTCAAACAGCACCAGAGCACCACCAACACATATCATGCAAACTCACATCATTGACATGCCATCTCTGGATACTCACATTCAGCTGAAGAAGTTGGTGATGAGCTGTGTGCGGACATCACCCTCAACATCATCATCATCATCACTGGCATCGTGGTCCAGGCCAGGATCCTCCACAGGTGGCGGACGTTGGTCATCGTCATCCAGGATGAGAGGCAACTCCTTCCGCACTGCCAGGTTGTGGAGCATGCAGCAGACGATGATAATCTTGCACACCTTTGCTGGGGCATATGGGAGGGACACTCCTGTCTTGTCGAGGCAGCGGAAGCGGCTCCTCAGGAGACCAAATGTCCGCTCAATCACTCTCCTGGTCCGACCATGTGCCTCATTGTAGCGCATCTGGGCTGGTGTCACAGGGTTCCTGAGGGCGTCAGCAACCACGGCATGTTGGGGTATCCGGAGTCACCTACATACAGACAATTGCACATTAGCAGAGTTGGAAAAGAGGGTGGAACACTACATAGCAGAACACACACAATGGTACAAAGTCAGTACACACCTACAAGCCAGGCACGCTGGTTCCGCATCTGTGCCATCATCCTCGGGATGCGACTACTCCTCATCACGTACGCATCGTGTGCAGAACCAGGGAAACGGGCACACACGTGTGTGATGCTCATATCTGCAAGACAGACCACCAGTGCATTGACCGAGTGGTAGTGGTTACGGTAGGCCTGCTCTTGGGCCTGTGGTGGTACCAATGCCACATGTGTCCCATCAATGGAGCCAATGACATGCGGCATCCTCCCCAGGGCATAGAAGTCACTCTTCACGCCAGTGAGTCGTTGGAGTCTAGGGAAATAGATGTACTGGTTCAGGTATATCAACATAGCCTCCAAAACATCCCGGAGCACACGGCTGAACATGGTCTGTGACATCCCACCAGCAGTCGCCAGAGTGTGTTGAAAGGTACCAGTGGCAAAGAAGTGTAGGGCTGCCATCACCTTCACCTTGGGGGTCAGCGCTGTAGGGTACGGACGGCCAGGTTGCAAATGTGGTGCCAAGCGCACTGCCAAATCCTCAATCAGCTGCCTGGTGAAGCGGTACCGTCGGATGCTGTCCCGTTCCACCATCGTTGCCAGGTCAGGGAATGGTCTATGGACAGCTGGTGCCCTGCAGTGCATAGGTGAAGAAAGCAAGATTGTCAGTCACCCCACATATGTGGCATTGAACACACTCAACATCACATGATACATCATAATGAGGCACAAGTACATGATGTGTGCAGTTCCGTACGGATATGCATGGCACATACATGGCCAATATCTAACATCACAGTCCAACAAGTGGCATCAAGAAGTCCCAGGTCATGCCATCGGATACCATGAGGCCGTGTCCCAGTACCCATCTCCTGCTGCCAAATAACAAACACACGCCACAGTGACATGTGAGGACTGATGTGCCCCAGACATCACAGCTCAACGACAGGTAGATTCCCAGGGACCCTGTATTGCCACATGGACACTGGCATGACATGGTGTATCATGTATACACCACAGCAAAACAACCATGAGCCCCACAGGTAGTGGTCCGTGTTGCCTCGGCAGGACAGACATGGACGTCTGTGACACACACACGCACAACATCACAGTCCATGCACAAACAACGTGGATGTGGAGACTGCCTCCCATTGTGCACATGAAATCAGAGACATTGTAATCACAACATGCACACAGACTGTGGAGGACCATCAACATTGTGCCAATGGGTCACCCTGGGTTGAACATAACGTCCCACATGGGACTCAGGGGGTATGTGACATGACATACACATACACCACCGTGAACTGTGACCATGCCACATGCACAGATATGAACAGTTGCACATCACAGTGGTCATGTACACGAAACACCAAGGATTCTGTCCCCATAAACACGTGCACAGCCTGGGGGTGGCTGCCCCCAAGTGACACCCACAGAACAACATGTTCACCCCCATACACGGAATAGGTAATGCAGCCTTACATGCCCTAGGATACAGTTTGGACAGGCTGTGGTGTTGTAGGTGTGCCCCTCACTGCCTGGGAAGTATATGTGGCTGGCATATGTTCACCTGTGACAGGCATGGTGACATATGCCAGTGACTTGTACAGGGATGCGTTGGACAGCAATGGACCGATCAGTGCGCACACATTGGCCATTGCATTCAATGTGCGTTGGTACGCGTTGTATTGGCAATACGCCTTGGACAGCAATGGACCGATCAGTGCGCACACATTGGCCATTGCATTCAATGTGCGCTGGTACGCGTTGTATTGGCAATACGCCTTGGACAGCAATGGACCGATCAGTGCGCACACATTGGCCATTGCATTCAATGTGCGCTGGTACGCGTTGTATTGGCAATACGCCTTGGACAGCAATGGACCGATCAGTGCGCACACATTGGCCATTGCATTCAATGTGCGCTGGTACGCGTTGTATTGGCAATACGCCTTGGACAGCAATGGACCGATCAGTGCGCACACATTGGCCATTGCATTCAATGTGTGCGGGTACGCGTTGTATCCTATGTACGCGTTGAACAGCAATGGTCCGATCGGTGTGCCCGGCCGGCCCATTGCATTGAATGTGTCGTGGTACGCGTTGTTTCCCATGTACGCGTTGAACAGCAATGGTCCGATCGGTGTGCCCGGCCGGCCCATTGCATTCAATGTGTCGGGTACGCGTTGTTTCCCATGTACGCGTTGAACAGCAATGGTCCGATCGGTGTGCCCGGCCGGCCCATTGCATTCAATGTGTGCGGGTACGCGTTGTATCCCATGTACGCGTTGAACAGCAATGGTCCGATCGGTGTGCCCGGCCGGCCCATTGCATTCAATGTGTGCGGGTACGCGTTGTATCCTATGTACGCGTTGAACAGCAATGGTCCGAGCGGTGTGCCCGGCCGGCCCATTGCATTCAATGTGTCGGGTGCGCGTTGTATCCTATGTACGCGTTGAATTGCAATGGTCCGATCGGTGTGCCCGGCCGGCCCATTGCATTCAATGTGTCGCGAGTGCGCGTTGTTTCCCATGTACGCGTTGACCAGCAATGGTCCGATCGGTGTGCCCGGCCGGCCCATTGCATTCAATGTGTGCGGGTACGCGTTGTATCCTATGTACGCGTTGAACAGCAATGGTCCTATCGGTGTGCCCGGCCGGCCCATTGCATTCAATGTGTGCGGGTACGCGTTGTTTCCCATGTACGCGTTGAACAGCAATGGTCCGATCGGTGTGCCCGGCCGGCCCATTGCATTCAATGTGTGCGGGTACGCGTTGTTTCCCATGTACGCGTTGAACAGCAATGGTCCGATCGGTGTGCCCGGCCGGCCCATTGCATTCAATGTGTGCGGGTACGCGTTGTTTCCCATGTACGCGTTGAACAGCAATGGTCCGATCGGTGCGCACCCATTGGCTATGGCCTGGCCTGGCAACGGATGCGTTTTCAAAATTTGAATGAGTCTGATGCTGTAAATTCAGTTGGTCACCCACAACAATGTTGCAATTTCATGGGTGTCACGAAGTTGAACATTTGAAGGATGCTGGGGGCGTGTGTAAGTGGTGCAATTCCATGGATTGGCCAGATTCAGATGATGCAAACGACTTGGACCTATCACTTTGGACACATGGGACAGTATCTGCCTCTGCAGCACACATATAATGCTGGCTGTTCCCCTGAGAGCTCACTTGCCTGCACTACATGCTCCAGGACGACATCTGCCACTACACTGCTGCTGTATCTGCACCCTCTGGACCCTGCAATGGCACATACTGTGGAGAGAGCCCCAGCCTTCAGCACTGAGGAGAACCAGGCCCTGCTGGATGGCCTCCTTCCACAGTACAGCAAGCTGTATGGGAAAGCAGGGGAGCAGGTGAGTGTTCTGTCCACTGCCTTTCTAAATGTGCATGTTGTCTGACTAGCAAGAGTAACAGTCTGCACGCCACTGGCTAGCAGGCTCACTGAGTAGTTGTCACCCCCATAGTGTGTAGTTACATGCACTGGACAGGTATAGTGCAGTGACAGTGCATTTAAACTAGGTTTTACTTCCCAGGCAATGATACCATGTAGTAACTGCTGACATACTGTCCATAGCCATCGTTGCACTGCCTGTGTACATCATGTGCCCCTGTGATTGAGACATGTATATCCAACTGTGTAATGCACCGATATGTTGCATGTGTAGTAATGGCATTCTCACTTTGTTATCCTCACAGGTTGATGCCCACCAGAAGCAGAAGATATGGCTGACCATCGTCCGGGCAGTGAGATCCGTGGGGGTCTACAAGCGCCGGATCCGCAACTGCCAGAAGAGGTGGCAGGACCTTCGGGGCTGGACCCGGAGGATCGCACGGGTCCAGCTGAAGCTGTCGCCTCCTCGCAGGAGGGGCGGACACCGGACCCTGACCCCCCACATGCTGAGGATCCTGGCGGTGGTCTTCCCTGATCTGGATGGGCAGCTGAAGGCCAGAGAGCAGCAAGGAGGGGGTGAGTCCATGTCTGCATTGTGAACTATGTCTGCCATGCTATGTGCCCTCCTCTGGCCTGGTTAAACTTCCACAGTACATCAGTCTTGTGGTCCAGGACCCATGTCCCTCTATTGTGCACTGCCCACTCCTCATCTGATACCCAGGTGTGGCCCTTACAGTCAGGGTATTGTGTCACTTGGGTACTGTGTCCTTCCAGTTTGCTTGACTCAAGGTGGGGGACAGCATCTGTTTCCCTGACTCTGTGGTGGGCATCATGGGTGGGTCCATTGCTTACACATTGCCTGTGTTCTGACATGTGTTCTGCGTGTGATTTTGATATGTGGCCCAATTGCTGAGCTGATCCACCACATGTGCCTGGGGTATCTGGCACACACAATGTTTGTGCCCCAGGAGTGTGTATATAACGTGTGTCACACATACTTAGCCAGCTGCCTACTGTCCAGGGCTCATCCCTCATTCATGTGGGACAGGACAGTCATGCCTACTCCAGGCCATACAATACACTCTGTACTCCCACTGCCGTGTATCAGCTGACACGTTTTGCTCAGTGATTCGTCCCCTCAGGTGTCTGCCTCTGTGTCAGTGTGCTGTGGCTTCGTTGTCAGGTCTGCTGGGGTGTTCCTCGGTTGGGGCTCCGCATGCCACCGGAGATGTGACCATAGGAGATGATACATGTGTGACACATAGGTGTTTGATCACCTGACCGTGCAGACTGGGGTATGCGAATATGAGGTTCAGGCAGCTGTTTCCCATACACAGCAGATTGTGATGTGCTCAGGTGCAGAGGGTAGTGTTACAGGTCTCCCATATGTACAATGGGTATAACCTGGACAGATGAGGGTACAGATGATGTGGTGTGTGGGGGATGTACATGTGCACTTGTTCAGCTCCAGGACTTGCATTCCCCATGATCTACTATTGTGACACAGTGCAGAGTGTTGTTGTCTGGCTGCCCTGCCCATGTGAGTGGAGACAGTTATGTATGACTTAGGAGGCATGGCTGTGCCATGGCATGTGACTTCCTATTAGTGATCCTGCAGGGGAGTGACATTTGCTACATGCACACCATTGTGGCAATGGCTATCAGGACATGGGTGCATCATGGTGTCTGTTGCTGGTATGCATCACATGCATTTCCTATTTGACTCTGGGCATCCCTTTCATCCGGACACCTGCACTGACTCAGTGGCAAGAGTTGTGATGTGTGCATGTCCACATGCTTCACCGGGTTCTCTGCACTGTCCAAATACTGTGTAGGTGGTGCATGTGTCCACACTGGGGTATTGCCATCCCACAGACACCATACAGATGGGTGCAAGGACAGGTGGGATGTGAGTGCCATGGTTGACCATCAGACTGACAATTGACTTCTCCTGTTCTGTTTGTGCAGTTTTAGCAATGTTCAACTAAGGATGCCAGGGCTTGCTCTGTAATGTGCTGTACTTACTGTGGTGTGTGCGTTCGGTGCAGGTGACTGATGTCTGTCTGTTTCCCTATTGATTGCAGATACATCCACGGCCACAGGAGGGGACAGCTCCACGGACCAGGAGGAGCCGCAGAGCCAGACTGGGTCAGCAGCCGAGGAGTGGTCGGAGGGACCCAGTGGCACGGAGGGCGAGGGGAGCCACACCGAGAAGTCCTCAGCACCATCCACCTCAGCTGAGGACCAGAGCAACTCGGACGATGACTCCCTTATGGAGGCGGGTGTCAGCAGCCACCACACCCCAGCTAGTGTTGCTGTCCCCGCCACCACCACCACCACCACCGCCCTCCCGTTGGCTCCCATTCCTGAGGTCCGTGGAGGCTCCCATGTTCGGGAGCGTGTCTCCTTCGGGCCAGGCACCGCACCCCCTGCACCTGTGTCCCCTGCTGCCCTGAGTGAGGAGTCTGTGTACCTCCTCCGCCAGCTCCATGTAGGACAGACAGCGATGCTGAGTGTCCTCCATGCACACACCAGTCTGTTGACTCAGCTGGTGTCATTCATGGAGGGCATCTCATCGGGCATGTCTGACCTACAGAGGGGCAATAGGTCCATGGACTCCTCCCTGACGGCAGCAGTGTCCCTCCTCCGACAGTCCCTCACCCCTCCTGCCTCTGCCCCATCCACACTCCCCAGCACCTTACCCGTCCCAAGCACACACACACTGGCACAGGCACACACCAGCACAGACACATGCAGCACACGGACACACACGCCAGAAACAAGACGCACACGCACGCACCATCAGGGGACTGCAACCACACTCACAGGGGATGGGGCACAGGCACAAACACACGCATCCACAAGCACTGCGCAGTCCTCAGTTGCCTCTCCCTCCAAAGACCCCTCCCTTGCCTCACCTGCAACCCCATACACACAGCGGCTCTTCCTCTGTGACCTTGGCCTCTCCCCCTCCAACCCAGCTGATCCAGCATTCAGGGGGAAGAGGAAGACCACCCACACGGAGCGGAGTGCCCCTGGCCCCTGGACACCATCCCCCAGGCGCGGACCGACTGAGGCCCCCACCCTCAAGTCCCCCGGTCCCCGGAAGAGCAAGACCCCGCCGCCGCCCTGCAGCTCAGGCACCAAGTCACCTTCCTCCATCCCTCAGGCCCCCACTCCACAGGTGCCCCCACCACACCCTGCCCCAGGTTCCCCCACCCACAGATACACCATCCCCAGAAGGGTCAGGCCTTCTCCCCCTGCCACTTGCTCTTCCGGCCCCACCCCCCGCTGCGCTTGTCTGTACCACTGATGTGGTGAGGGTGTCCTCCCCCTCTGTCCTGCCCACCTTTCCTGATCCCCATTCTCCTCCCCTGGAGGTGGGCACTGCAGTGGAGTCCACTATCACCCTGTCTGACTTGGGCGCTGCAGTGGCGGACCTGTCCACTCCATCTGCAGGGTCCACTGCAGTTGTGCCGGCACCCACAACATCTGAGTCATGCCCCCAGTTGTGCCGGCACACACCATGTCAGACACCTCCACTGCAGTTGTCAGTGGCTCTCCAGCACCCACCACCCCTTCCCTGCCTCCTCCTGGTGAGCCCTGATCCTGTCCCTGCGGTGCCTGGCCTGCCCCCGTATGCCCCTCCTAGGGGATTGTCCCCGGTTGTGATCAGTGCAGGCATGCATAGGGTGACATCTGCCACTGTCACCCTGTATAGACTTCCTTGATGGACTGGCCATTGGCCTTTGTTGATACCTTGCAGTTCTTCCAAGTTTTGAACCCACATGCTAAATAAAGCAACTTTCTGTTCTCTAGTGGTTTTGCTTCTGATGTACATGATGTTGATGATGCTAACCGTGCCCTTGCTGCAGTGATGGTGATTTTTGGACTCATGAAAATGAAGTGTTACTGTGCATGAACCCATGTGTTCCAGGGGGACAGTGTCCTATCCTGTGGTGAATCCATGTCGTCCTTAGCAGCATCTGAGGGTGTCATGTATTCAATATTTGGCAATGGGATTTCCTACTTACATTAGCAATGTCACATCTGTGGGTTCCACCCATGCACATCTGTTGTGTTTGCCATTGTTCAATTAGTCTAGTTCCCTGACCGTGTGGCCATCTCCACTGGACATGCAGGTTTGGGCATCAATGGGGAAGGACTCTTCTGTGTTGTCAGTGCAACTTGCTATACATGTGTGTTGGATCTGTGCTGTTGATTTCGTTGACATTCCCATGACCAGGCTGATGTGACGGGAGCCTTCATTTGGTGCTAATTGTTGACTGTGTGACCAAGTGTTCTGCTGACATGATGGAGCCCTACTGATGCGACATATGGCACAGCTTTCCTCACACAGGAGTGGAGTCCCCTCATGGCAGTGTGTACTCCTGTGACATCTCGTGCGCCCAAGGTGTGTGTTGTATGAGCATGTGTGTGTGTTCACTTCCATGTTGCTGTGCATGCTGGGATCCCTAGTGATGTTCCTGTTTGTGATGCTTGCTGAGTTGAGCTATGTTCCCCCAAAGTCTTCTCCCTGGGTTCTCTGTGATGTGGGTGCATGGCACATTACTGGTCATCAGGGTGTCACCCATAGGTGTGTTTGCTGTCAGGGCTGAGTTTGTGGGCAGACGCTGATGTGTCACAGTCCGGATTCCCCTTTGCACTTGTTGTTGACACCGGTCATGTGATTTCTGGTTTGTGTTAGCTTTCATTGGTTGTGACACGTTGTGTGTGTGACTGCTGGCACTCCTCAGGGCTGCAATGTTGGTAGTAGTCTATGTGTGTCCTTTGTGGGTGACCTTGGCTTCTTCATAGGTGTGTGACTGTGGCTGGGATCCCATTGGTTGGTGTGGTATTGCCGTCATGTCCATGTACAGCGTAGTGTGCAGTGTGTCAGACATTCAGGAGTCTGGTAGAGTGGCCATGTGTGATGTGTTCCTGCACCTTGGTTCCCACCACCCCCTGGGATTGTCATGGGTGCATGTGCAATGTCACCAGTGCATGTGAGCTTCACTGCTGCACATTGTTGGAGGTCGAGGTGTGTGGTGTTGAGTGTGTGCAGATGAGAGTTGTTGCCCGGCTAGACCCCTGCCTCCATGTTGGCCTTGGCTGACAGGCTGTGCTGGTTGATTTGTGCTTTTGTAGGTGTGATGGTAGTTTGTTGCTCAGGACACATGACTGTGGTTCACAGTGTGAACGACATCTAGCTTTGTCATCACAGTGGGATTGTAATGCAGCCCAGGGTCACCACATTGTGGGGGCCCTGGGTGTGGTGCTGTGGTGTCTGTGTGTCTTGCTGTGTCAGTTGCTGTTCCTACATGCTTGTGTGACATGTGTGATTTGTGCTCCCAGTCATCTGACAATGCCTGATTGCCCACATAGGGGATTTGGATCCATGAGTTACCTTTGTGTGGCACTGTATGCACGTCTGTGTAATTGGTATTCAGGCCTCCTCATGTGTTGTGTGTTTGCCTGGGGACACTGGTACCCCCCCCCCCCTCACCTGTTGTGTTTGATGTGCAGTGTGGGTCTGCCTGTTTGTGTTTGTGTATCTGCACCACTGCATTGGCATTTCTTTAGTGTGCCATTGGCTCTATGTTGTTTGGTGTGTTTGCCCTGCTGTCCCTGGGACTCCTAGGTCATCAGTCAGCACAATGATCATTGTGTGTGTCCCCCATTGCTGCCATGGTATGGTATCTGTTCACCTCCCTTCTACAGTCTCCACTGGGTATCTGAATTTGTGTGCCCATTGGTGCAAATATGTGGGTCTGCATTCTGATGGTCACTTCTGTCATTGAGTCATTGATGAGTGTTGACAGTGTCAGCCCCCATGGGTGATGTTTGTCTGCACATGGCCAAAGGTATGTCTTGTTTGCACTGCACTGTTTGCCTCCCCCATTCTATGTTGCTATGGGACACAAGCACTACTTTGCCACTGATGTGTTTGTTGTTCTGTGACCAGGAATAATCCATGCAGTTTGGCAGTTGCAGCTTATTCTTTGTCAACACATACATTTTGGTCACTGTGATGATGGGGGTTTGGACCCCATTGCCACAATGTTCAATATGTGCTTCAGCTATGGACCCCACACTCACATTTTGGTCACTGTGATGATGGGGGTTTGGACCCCATTGCCACAATGTTCAATATGTGCTTCAGCTATGGACCCCACACTCACATTTTGGTCACTGTGATGATGGGGGTCTGGACCCCACTGCCACAATGTTCAATATGTGCTTCAGCTATGGACCCCACACTCACATTTTGGTCACTGTGATGATGGGGGTTTGGACCCCATTGCCACAATGGTCAATATGTGCTTCAGCTATGGACCCCACACTCACATTTTGGTCACTGTGATGATGGGGCTTTGGACCCCATTGCCACAATGGTCATGGCCTGCTTGCATTGTGGGTGCCACACACATTTATGTGTGGCACTTGTGATAGGGGGTCACATTGTATGTCCACAGTCCTGTTCAGTGTTGTAGGCATTTGACACAGTCTACACACGCTTGTCATGGTGTTGGGGGGGATGTCTTTGTGTTGCATTCTTTCTGCTGGTGTGTGCTTCTTGTGGCATGTATTTGCCATCCTGTGAGTGGGGGTGGTAGTAGTAGGCATCCAGCCCCCCCTGGGTAGAGGTGGTAGTAGTGGTAGGCACCTGGCACCCCCTGGGTAGAGGTGGTAGTAGTGGGAGGCACCTGGCACCCCCTGGGTAGAGGTGGTAGTAGTGGTAGGCACCTGGCACCCCCTGGGTAGAGGTGGTAGTAGTGGTAGGCACCTGGCACCCCCCTGGGTAGAGGTGGCAGTAGTGACAGGCATCCAGCCCCCATGGGTAGAGGTGGTAGTAGTGGGAGGCACCTGGCACACCCTGGGTAGAGGTGGTAGTAGTGGTAGGCACCTGGCACCCCCCTGGGTAGAGGTGGCAGTAGTGGGAGGCACCTGGCACCCCCCTGGGTAGAGGTGGCAGTAGTGACAGGCATCCAGCCCCCCATGGGTAGAGGTGGTAGTAGTGGGAGGCACCTGGCACCCCCTGGGTAGAGGTGGTAGTAGTGGTAGGCACCTGGCACCCCCCTGGGTAGAGGTGGCAGTAGTGGGAGGCACCTGGCACCCCCTTGGGTAGAGGTGGCAATAGTGACAGGCATCCAGCCCCCTGGGTAGAGGTGGTAGTAGTGGGAGGCACCTGGCACCCCTGGGTTGAGGTGGTAATAGTGGGAGGCACCTGGCACCCCCTGGGTAGAGGTGGTAGTAGTGGGAGGCACCTGGCACCCCCTGGGTAGAGGTGGTAGTAGTGGTAGGCACCTGGCACCCCCTGGGTAGAGGTGGTAGTAGTGGGAGGCATCCAGCCCCCCCTGGGTAGAGGTGGTAGTAGTGGGAGGCACCTGGCACCCCCTGGGTAGAGGTGGTAGTAGTGGTAGGCACCTGGCACCCCCTGGGTAGAGGTGGTAGTAGTGGGAGGCACCTGGCACCCCCAAGGGTAGAGGTGGTAGTAGTGGGAGGCACCTGGCACCCCCTGGGTTGAGGTGGTAGTAGTGACAGGCATCCAGCCCCCCCTGGGTAGAGGTGGTAGTAGTGGGAGGCACCTGGCACCCCCTGGGTAGAGGTGGTAGTAGTGGTAGGCACCTGGCACCCCCATGGGTAGAGGTGGTAGTAGTGGTAGGCACCTGGCACCCCCTGGGTAGAGGTGGTAGTAGTGGTAGGCACCTGGCACCCCCATGGGTAGAGGTGGTAGTAGTGGTAGGCACCTGGCACCCCCATGGGTAGAGGTGGTAGTAGTGGGAGGCACCTGGCACCCCCTGGGTTGAGGTGGTAGTAGTGGTAGGCACCTGGCACCCCCCTGGGTAGAGGTGGTAGTAGTGAGAGGCACCTGGCACCCCCATGGGTAGAGGTGGTAGTAGTGGGAGGCACCTGGCACCCCCTGGGTTGAGGTGGTAGTAGTGGTAGGCACCTGGCACCCTCATGGGTAGAGGTGGTAGTAGTGAGAGGCACCTGGCACCCCCTGGGTGGAGGTGGTAGTAGTGGTAGGCACCTGGCACCCCCCTGGGTAGAGGTGGTAGTAGTGGGAGGCACCTGGCACCCCCATGGGTAGAGGTGGTAGTAGTGACAGGCATCCAGCCCCCCCTGGGTAGAGGTGGTAGTAGTGGGAGGCACCTGGCACCCCCTGGGTAGAGGTGGTAGTAGTGGGAGGCACCTGGCACCCCCTGGGTGGAGGTGGTAGTAGTGGTAGGCACCTGGCACCCCCCTGGGTAGAGGTGGCAGTAGTGACAGGCACCTGGCACCCCCTGGGTAGAGGTGGTACTAGTGGGAGGCACCTGGCACCCCCTGGGTGGAGGTGGTAGTAGTGGTAGGCACCTGGCACCCCCCTGGGTAGAGGTGGCAGTAGTGACAGGCATCCAGCCCCCCCTGGGTAGAGGTGGTAGTAGTGGGAGGCACCTGGCACCCCCTGGGTAGAGGTGGTAGTAGTGGGAGGCATCCAGCCCCCCCTGGGTAGAGGTGGTAGTAGTGGGAGGCACCTGGCACCCCCTGGGTAGAGGTGGTAGTAGTGATAGGCACCTGGCACCCCCTGGGTAGAGGTGGTAGTAGTGGTAGGCACCTGGCACCGCCCTGGGTAGAGGTGGCAGTAGTGACAGGCATCCGGGCCCCTATGTGTATATGTGGCATTGGTGATGGGCATCCCGCCCCTTTGGTGCTGCTGTTTCTGGAGTAAGTAATTTCTGCATCCCTGTGTGTGTGTGTGATATGTCGGGTACGTGTAGTTTGTGTTTGTGGTTGGTGTCTGACTTACCTTCTGCGCCGTACGTGTCCGTGCCTGTTCCGGTAGTAGATGTAGAATATTGGTAGGATCGGAACGATGGGATTCATTGTTGGTTCGTCTCGTTCGTCTTCGTCATTGCTTCGCCTCGTCCTCGTCGCTGGCGTGTTCGTCTCGTAGCCGTGGATCGTGTTGTGGCGCGAATCGGAGCTTATGTGCGCCTCTCCCGGATGCTTTGACGTGCCGTGCGTAGCGACGGGTTCGGCGCGTACGGGAAGTGCATCATACTTGTCCGGCCGGACGGGGCTGCTTTTTGGCTTCCGGGCGACTTGTATCTGCGTTTACGGATCCGGCTCGGTCGGGGATCAGGACCTGTATTGGGTGAGTACGACTCGGTCGGAATCTGCGCTGTTGTGCGCATCGTACTTGTTCGTTCGGATTAATGTGCGGATCGGTCGGGAAACAGGCATTCGCATGGCTTTTTTCCCGACCGAATGGCGTTGGGTGCGTCTCCGAACGAGATCGGAATCGACCCCATAGTTTTTAGGGTTACCCTCTTTCCCTTGGGGGGTAGGGGGGCTTTTGGCCTCATTCTTTTGGTCTCCCCAACCAGTGTAGTTTTAGTCACCCTTGTTTTGACCTAGTGGTCTGCTTTATTCCTCAGCTCTAGAGGAGAAAGTGGCTCTAGGTCTACCAGATGCTGATGTAACTTCTCATTGTAACAATTACTTAAAAGATGCTCTTTCAATATTAAATTGTAAAGCCCTTCATAGTCATTCACATTGTTACCTGTTAACCAACCACCTAGTGTTTTTACTGAAAAGTCAATGAATTCCACCCAGGACTGACTTTGTGTTTTTTGAGTCTCTCTCAATCTTATTCTATAGTCCTCAGTGGTGAGTCCAAAGCCCTCAATCAGGGTACCCTTCACGAGGTAATAAGACCGTATTTTCTTCAGGCAATGTCAGGAGTCTATCCCTGAATTTTCCTGAGAATAGTTCCCACAAGAGAGGAGCCCAATTCTTTCTAGCTACTTTTCTTGCTACACAGGCGCTCTTAAATGCAATAAACCATTTGATGATGTCATCACCCTCTGAATAGTTAGGGACAATCTCTTTAGAGAGATTTGAGTCGTAAGAACCTCCATTCTCCCTATGTATTTGTATGCTGCCACCAGAGATAGGTCCTAGCCCCATCTCTTTCCATTTTTTCTCTATTGTGAGGAGACGAGCTTCTAACTTCAGTCTCCTGGTCAATCTTTCTAGGATGAGGTCCTCATCTGAGGGGACCTCAGCTGTGTCTGAGGGGACTGGCTCATGTCCACTTTCAGCATCATCTTCATTAGTAGGCTCTTCATCCTCAGATTGAGCAACTAATTCTGGATAAATCTCTTTCAAACTGAGCTATCAGTTGTCTGAGATATTCCTTCTTGGGAATTTTGCCTGTTTTGATCCAAAAGCCATTACAGAGGACCCTACATTGAGCATGATTTAGGTCCATGTAAGGGGTCAGGTTGAGCTCCTAAGCTTGGCTATTGAATCAGGTATTATTTTACTAAAGTTGGGACATTTTTATGAATTTACTAAAAATAACTATTCACTGAATACTTCTTCCTAACTAAAGCACTGACTTTTAAATTTCTAACCACTTAGTTTCAGATACTTAATGAAGGACCTAGCAGTTCATTTTAGAAATTTTGAAAAAATAGACCAATCAAAAAATCTGACTATATAAATACAATTTTTGGATGTGGTCATGTGGTCACTTATTGACAAAGTGGTTCCAGCAAATGCAAAGTTTTCTATCCCACCACTGAACCACCAATGTAGGAAACTGGCTGTCTGTACAATGTACTAAAATAAAGTACACTATGTAGAGAGTCTGGGGAATCCCCAATGGGTATACAGAGGTATAAGTAGATAATACTAACTCTCTTTTTGTGGTAGTGAGGGCGAGCGGTTAGGCTTATCAGCGGGTAGTGCTAAGCATTTGTTGTACTCACAGAAGCAATAAATGACACACACACTCAAGAATAAATCCAAGACCAATTTGTAAAAATAATATTGCTTTTTATATAATTTTTAAGACCAAGAACACAGTTCTAAGGTAAGTACTTTCGGAGACACGATTTTTGCAAAGTTCGATAAATATATCAATTCTATGTGAAATTAAGCATCATAGGAAACAACGGGGAAAAAGTAGAAAAATGCATAGCAATTCAGGCAATGCTTTCACGAAGTTCACCTTCTCGTTTTAGATCAGCTGGGAGCAGAGTGCTGAGGTATTGGAAGCCGGTGCGCAAAAACAAAGGGGCCACTTGAAAATGCGCTGCACAGAGGGACTTACAGGTAAGTCCGGTGGGCCTCCTTAGATGGAGGAGGTCACACTATCTGGAGTTTCCTGGGTTGAATTTCAAAGGTTGCATCGCCTTTGAAGCCTCCTGCCCAGGAACACCATCCTGTCATGGAGTAGGTGTGCAAAGCTATCTTGAAGTGTGCAGTGTTTAAATTGTATGAAGTCACCTGAAAGCGTAAGGTGCTAGTGAAATAGTTCAAAGCTATCCCAAAGCGTACACTATTGAAGTTGTACGGAGATACCACAAAGAATACAGTGTTGAAATGGCATGGAGCTCTCAGATGTTAGTGAACTTGCCCAATGTTGTCCTGTAGTGTGCAGTACCTTGAAACTATTTTTAGGGAACCCCAAAGCATGCAGTGTAGAAAGGATATGAAGATACCTTGAAGCATGGTGTGTTGGTGAAATGGTGCAAAGCTTTCCTGAATCGTGCAGTGTTGAAATTGTGTGTAGATACCCCGAACTGTGCAGTGTTTTTGAAGAAATACGAAGATAATTTTGGTTGAATGTTACAGAGCTATCTGGAATCAGGCAGAGTTTAAATTGTAGAATAATACACTGAATTGTGCTGTTTTACAATTGTACGAAGTTACCCACTGTGTGAAATGGGGTGAAGATATTATGAAGCATATTGCATTGGAATTGTATGAAGATACTCTGAATCCGGCTGTATTGGTGAAAATGAACAAAGCCAGAGTGATGTGTGTGTTATTGTAATGGTATGAAGCTGGCTTAACCTGTAAAGTGTTAGCAAAATAGCACGATTATGGTCCAAAGCGAGTAATCTTGGGCAAATTGTACCAAGCTACCTTGAAGCATTCAATGTTTGGTGAAATGGTACGAATTTACCATTGATCATGCGGCCTAATTGGTTACACCCAGGATGCACCCACAGAATGCACTAGTATCCAACGTGCTATTAAGTGGTAGGGAGATGCCATGAAGCTAGCAGCTTTATTAAGTGGTTCGCTGATACCACAAAGAGTGCCAGTGCTTTATATGTAAAGAAATAAGTGCCAGGTCCCTCATCAGGAGGCCACTGCAGCTTGCACCACCCATTGCCACTGCCAGCAACACTACCAATACAGCTACCAACCATCGATCTCCTACAAGTATGACCATTCAGACTATTCCAGGCCCCCAAAGCTGTAAGAAGTGCTTGTGTGGCAGGTATTAGTAATTTTTAATATGTATGGAATTCATAAACAAATGTTTTTGTGCTTATCTCTAAATTAAGCAAACAGCGCCACCATGTGGCAGACTGTCATAAGTGCTGACATTTAAGTTGGGTGCCGAGAACCAGAAACCACCTGCTCAAATTAAGCACTGATGAGTGCCATGTCATTGTATTGTCTCAAAGGTACTCTGACGTGCACAATCTCATTAAAGTACAGACAACGTGTCACGTGCAGAGGATGTAAAATTTAAAGTGCAAAAATAGTTTTTGGGGAAAATCATCTTGACCCATGGTAGGTCATTTGTGGGCATCCTTTGGGGTGAGGGAGGAAATTAATTTTTTTTAGAGTGGCCATGATAAAAGTACGTTTTACCGCGTGATTGGGGAGCGTGGGGTTGGAATATGTGCTCGTGAACTGTGCTGAGTTGAAAATATTCTTACCTAGTATGTAACATATGACCAAATGCGTTGCTCTCTCTAAAAGGCGAATGTTTCCATCCATGCAGAAACGCGCAGTGCAGTGCTTAATTTGAGCCGGTGCTTTCCGGTGCTGAGCACCGGCCCTTAATTGCTTTCCGGTGCTCGGCACCGGCACCTAATTGTCAACACCACACTTAGGGCAGTCTGCCACAAGGTGGCGCTGCTCATGTAATTTAGAGATGAGCAGTATAACAGTTGTTTGGGAAAACAATATACATTAAAAAATTGCTAATACCTGCCTCCTCAGCCATTCCTTTAGCTTTGGGGACCTGGAATTATCTGAACTGTCGCATTTACATGCGAGAGAGATGGTTAGTAGTTGTTTTGGCAGCGATGCCAGGGGCGATGGGTGGTGCAAGCTGCAGTGGCCTCCTGGTCAGAGCCCTGGCACTTAATATTTTACAAATTAAGCACTGGTGCAGTGCTAATACTGCATACAGCATACTGACTGCCAGCTCCCTCTGGTAATCAGAACAGTCACTGCAAGAGCCAAGGTTAGAAGTCACTATTGTGTAACAAGCCATGCCCATCAGAGAGCAGTCTGGAATGAAGACACCAGGGGCCTTATGTAGCAAGATGTGTAATTGTGATTTCCAAATTCTGATTTCTCCAGAATCGCAATTTGGAAATCGCAATTACTAATGTCTGAAAGTTTTTTTAAATTAGCGATTCCTAGTGGGCCTCAAATCGACCTACCTCATGATGAGGTAGGTCAAAATTTGCGACCTATTGGAATCAGCGCTGTCACAATAAAGCAATCTCTTCTTTTTAAATGCAGTCCGTTTCCCTTAATGGAAATGGGACTTTGTTCAAAATGAAAAGTTTCTTGCTTTTTTTTTCTTTGTTTAAGAAGATGCAGTGGTCCAGTGCACCACTGCCTCCTTTTAAACAAACTTTTTCTTTTCAGAGATGTGTTTTTATTTTTTGGCCCGGTTTAGACACTGCGAGAATCTTTTAGCTTGAGTACGGCTTCAATTGGTAAAGACTGGGGAGAGGAAGACTGGGTTACTTACAGGTAATCTTCATTTCAGAGCCTGCTCAGACAAACACGCTTGGCGTGACAAGAAGTCCCTGAAAAAAACAAGACAGTGCACTCTCAGACGCAGGAATGCGCATAAAGTCATCTGAAGAAGAAACAATTTTTGTAGGTTTTGGCAGTGAAAAGAATGTAACCATAAAACGAAAAGAATGTTATTCTGATACAAAAAAAGGATGAATAACGTTCTTAGCCCTAGGACATAACATCAGCTCTTCTGCAAAAACATTTTTAAATCTACTTTATTGCTATCAACAGAAATGTAAACGCAAAGTTTTCTGACAAACGTTTTAAAAATTCTCATCCACATGTTGGATTTAGCATGTGCGTTTAAAAATGTTTACATATTCCCAGAAATGTGGCATTTTATCTTTCTTAATACAAAGTGGGTTAGTATAAAAACATTTCATCATTAAAACAGCACAGGCAGGCTTTCCAGCCTTTAATTTAAAGTTCAAGTACTTCCAGTCAAGTGGAATGTGGGCGACAGATGAAGTGGGTCAATGCACTTAAATAGGAAACGTCCTTTTTGTGACAGGGATGCGGGCACAACTTGTTATACAGCTTGGCTTGGATATTTATTCAGCTTATATTAAGTGGATGCACATACTTGAGTCTCTAATTCTCAAATACTAAAATATAACAGTTTAATGGAATCGCAGTAGTATTACGAAAATGCAAAATACCTGTGACAGAGATCCGTGCCATACAAAACTCCACTTGTACTTATTCCTCTCTTATAAAGTAACAAATTTCAAGTAGGCGGTAATAAATATTAGTCTTATTAAGATGTGAGTGGGCATAAAAATCCTACGAAAAAGTAGATTTACCATTATCACAGCAAGTCACGATTTACGTACGCCACTTGATGGAACTTCCGATGTGGTAGTTCCGCTATGGAGCGGATGAGGTGTGAGAAAGCTGACAATTTTCCTCTCATTGTAGACGTGGGTCCCATGCACACTGTGTCACTGGAACCAAGCTATACCTGGCTGATGAGATCTAACTAGGGCAAAGCGTGTCCTGGGTTGCTAGTGTTGTAGTTCAGGGAGGGCCTAGCCTGGCAGTTTGGACTGGACTATTCCCACTGGAGCAGGGTCAAGACTGATTTGCATATGGCTGGATCCAAACGGAGGAGGCACGGTGTGGAAAATAACAATGGATTTGGATGCGGCCTGAGTAATTACCAGTGGCTGAGACTAATTCAAGCATTCTATCCATCACTTGTTTTTATATCAAATTGTAAATATGCACTGGTTGGTCGGTGCAAATGTTAGAGCAAAATAGGTGGTTTTCCTGAAATTCTAACAACATTTATTATTTTGAGAGACACGGAGTCTAGCCCTAAGTGTAAGCACTTAAACAGTCATCCGAGCCTCATCTCCACCTAAATACCTCAAAAGCAATCACCGACAAAGCCGACAGGCCAAGCTTTGGAAAGCATGCATGTTATATTTTATATATTTATTTAATATAAAAATAAAGCAGGGGCCCAGCTGCCAAACCACACCAGCCCTGCCACTAAAGTACTGTCATTTTCAGGGGACTAGGAACATGTGATCAGGCAAAATGTTATGTTATGTAAGGTTATGAAGTTGTCTTCTGTCCAGAAAAGGCGCCAATGGATGAAGTGGGCTCACCCATTGCCTTATGCTATATGCTGTAGTGGGTGGAAGCAAAATATGAATGACACATGGACATATCAATGAATGTAGAGGGTTGACTGAAAGCCCCATATATTTGAATTTTAAAATCAATTTCCTGGAAAAAATGAGGCTGAAATGACAGCTTAAGCTGTCTCTGGGCCATACCTAACAAGCATTAGTAAATGCCATAAATCTAGCCTTTTGGACCTATTGTGTTTGCCAATGGTTTTCAGCCAAGCTTTACAAAAGAATAGTACTATGATGTGGCAGTTGCGTCATATTGTAATCATGTGTGCCACATATGTGCGTGCCTATAAAATGACGCAAGCAATTTTTTATTTTATCGAGTTAGATAGATAAATAAAAAAAAATAAGTGGCACAAAAGTTGCTATTTTTAAGTGTGGTGGGGGAGCAGCACAGAGGGCACGGGTGAGAGGGCAACAGAAAGGGCCTGGGTGTGAGGAAGCAACATAGATGGTCTGGGTGGTGGCAAGCAACGTGGAGGAATGGAAGCAAAAAGGAGGGCAGGGTGGGGAGCAGAAGCAACGGGCGAGGGAGACGGTGGGCACGGGTGGGGGGAGCAACAGGGAAGGTGGAGGTAGGGAGTAGAAGCAACAGTGTGAAATGAGGATGTGGGTAGAATAAAGCACAAGTTAGTGAGGAGGAGAGGCAATGGGCGAGAAAGGAACGTGAAGTGAGAAACACATGGGCATGAAAGCAACAGGGGGAAGTAGAAACAGGCAAGCGCAACATGGAGGGTGGCAGAGAGAAGCGCACAGGTGACAGAGAGCAACATGGAATGCAAAGGAAGAGGCGTACACAAGGGAGAGAGCTGGGAAACACATGCACTCTGCTAGAGTGCTTAACCCAGAAGAAAAAAGTAGTGCTTGAAAGACAAGCAGTGGAAGCCTAGAGGCCAGGCAATCCCAAGAGATGGTAAAGAGGCCATGTTCCACGGGATGGACAAACACAAGACTGAAAAGCTGCAACACTAATAAGAAGCAGGCAAATGAGAGAGACAGGAAAGCCTACAAATGGTAAGCAATGGATGGATTCCAAACCCCTAGATGTTCTTGGTAAGCACACAATATGCCTTTCACAACCAGACATCTGCGCTGTCTGGTAGACTCAACCCAAAAAATGACCATGGATGCCGCTGTAAATGCAGTGATGCGAGTTTGGAAACAACTAGTAACTCAGCGACTGATTTAGAATATTGTTCTTGTTCTAATGATGACTTCAGTTAATATAATCCCGTCTTGCTATCCTTTTTTCTGTAGTGCAGAACAAAATCAGTTCAAGTCACTTTTAGTTATGTTTCGCTAAATGCTGTAAAGAGACAATTTAAGAAAATAAAAAATAAAATTTGGAGCAGCGCATAGTAGTAACCATGTAACATAAAATTCGTTGAATTATTTCTCAAATATTTGTGGCTATTGCAGTTTAAAAGTTTACACAAATAGCTTGATGTTCCCAGGCATATAAGCCATTCACATGCTGAACTGGGCTTAAAACGTGTCACGTTTTGTAAACAGGAAACTGTGCAAGCTCAGAGGTCATTTTTATACTTAGAACTAAATAATGCACCCCTGGTATATTTGTTCATTAATCATTTTCTAAAGCAGACCCATAATCAAAGTGGATAAGGAGGTTCCTGTGATAAGTGAAGTTGATGGCAAATGTCACCAGTTCACCCAAAAATGCGATTTCAAAACAGGTATTACTGGTTCGGATCATTTTAAAGAGTAATGACATGCCAAGGACGTGAATGGTTCAACAATAACCTCGAGACTGTGGGCTGCAGTTGAGCGCTTCTTAATGTGGTAGGTTGCGGTGATGCAGTCCTTCTCCACTGGTACACCATATGTGACTGAATACTCTAGAATGGGAAGCCACGATTGGCAATCTGTCCCGAAATGTCCAACTCAGTTTTGTTTTATTTGCCAATACCTCTAGATAATTGCAGGCTATATTAAAAGCCATTGAAGCCAATGCCATTGAAAATTTGATGAAAGTAAAGAGGAAAAATTAAAGGCATCTTCTCGATCAAGAAAAGAGTTGATCTTAAAGCTTCGCAATGAATGGAACGATCTTGGAAGATGTCACAGACTTTTTGTACATGGTCACGACCATGAATAGCAGATCAAGATGGCTAGTCTTTGATGACAAAATTCTTGGGAAAATTAATTCCACAGCAAGTGTGAGAGATAATTCCATCAAATTTAGGACACAGTTCCTGGTGGTGTACTTAGAATCAAAGATGCCAAAATTGTGACCACCATTTCGCATAGTATCTAAATCAAAGGGCTCAAGTTTGCTTAAGGAAAATGGGCAAATAGGAAATGACATCTTGAATGTTCCTACTGTACATCCCACAGAGGCTCACTTTGGCTAGACGTCCATGCAGTATTGCATACCAAATGGACCTGTTTTTACACTCTTCAGAAACAACGGCCAAGCGTGCAGAATCTATTAACCAAGGAATAATGCAAACTTGATTTCCCAACAAAAAGAAAAAAGTGCCTCAGTGAAACAGTGCAAAATGGGTTTAATGTTTGAATTTGTCCCATTTTAACACAGTTTTGAGAACTGCAGCAGCCAAAGAATTACCAGGAAGATCGAGGTGAACTGATTTTCCTAAACAGTGAAGTTAGAAAAATAGAAGTTGGGATTTAAATGTAACAGGAGAGCTACGAATAAATCTTGTGAAATAAAAAAGAGAACCCGTAAAAAAGTAAAAATATTTGAGACAGGCAAAACGGTTCTCGTGATGTGGCGATATGGATGAAATTGATCTCTTTTGCCGCAAGGGACAATCTTAGTGGAGTTTTTTAGCCAAAAGTTAGAATTCCCCCACCATTCCCTATTGAAGCTATCTTTAGTGGACTTAAGTATGTTCATTATTCATGTCTGCTCATTAAGCCGAATCCCCACAAATTCATTTGCTTAATGTTAACATATTTTCATTATCCCACCATAAATGGTTTATATTCTTAGAAGATAATTTATTTAGATAGGAGTTACAGTGTGCGATGCAGCATTATTCTGTATGGGGTCTTGGTGCTGTCCATAAATAGAGGGGTTAAAGGGTTTAGAAGTCATTGTCATGTTGGAGAGAGTTGGAAATGTCACACCAGTGATACTGCAACACTATACCAAGTACTAATTTTGTCTACCTGCCTACATGGGTTTGTCTTTCCATCCCTTTGTATATTCATCCAGGCTTGCATGGAGGGAACAGATCACAATACAAATAACTCAAGATTTGATCTTGTGTTCTGTTTGTGGTCACGGAGGACCTCTTGTGGTGTGACAGCCAAAGATGGATGGTCATTGAGAGAAAATGTTAACTTCTACACTAGTGCAGACAGAAAGCAGAATATCCCACCCAGGCGTATGAAGGCTGTGCTTTCCTGTGCCTGCCTCGATGCTGCAAACCCTACATAGTCTTAGAGATGACCATAACTTCACTGTTTACGTCACATACCTTTTTACATTCTGTTGCTGGTTTTAACCCACTAAAGGAAGTTAATTCATATATTGAGCACAATTTCATGAGAAAAAATTCTTTCTGTTCCTCCACCCAACAAGTCTTGTCTCAAAATCAAGACACTAAGCACTATTGAACACTCAGTGGGAAAGTGCAATATACACTTCGATCTGTTTCTTGAGATCATTCTTGGTTGTAATGATCTGGTTAAATGCTTAAATATTAGATGGCCATTCTTCTCCATAGAATGCGGGGTAAATGTCTATATCCCCTACTGAACTGTAAAATATAGGTCCAAGAATGAGTGGATCCATACCAGAGTTTTAGTATAGCCACTCTCTGAGTAAATCAGTTCAATTTAAATTCATTATATATAAATGTAAATTGTACGGATATCCTGACAATCCGGCGTGAATCCAGTGATGCTCAATCTGAATTGAATATCCTTGGTTTAGCACATAAAGACACAGATTAGAGGTTGCACAGTTCTGAGGTAAAGTTAAAATCGTATGTGCAATTATGTGTTAACCCCCCTCGGAATGGGGAATTACTGTTTGAGACCAAATGTTTCAGTAATAAAATCTAATTGAATTCCATATTCCATGGGGTTTTAAGACATACATTTACCACCTCCTGTAAGCTTGTGGTAATGTATGCAGGACCCTGTGGGTGGGGTGGGGGTGAGGAAGGGGAGTGGGGGAGTAGCAGAGGAAAGGGAAAGGTTTGTTTTTGGCAGCGGGACCATTCTATGCTTCTCTTTGTAAAAAGTAATCTCCAGTCCATGCATGCAAATTGGAAACCAAATGTGGAGACACCTGCCTCCTACCAGGAAGTTCTTTTTGCCGTTTTGTCAATTCTTAGTTTTGACTATTACAGTAGTATTTCATAATCAGTGTTCAGTGAGGGCTCTAGATTACGTTCAATGTGCTGATACAAACATGATTCTTTGATTTTAATTACATAACTGAGAAACTAATAATAACAGCAGAGAAACAGCCTTTACATCGCGGGTCGAACTATGCTGTGCCATAACAACGCGGTTCGAACCATGAACGCATCTTTACAACGCATTCCTTTACCACGCAAGTCGTTACCAAAACTTGCCTTAAGGAAAGCGTTTTTAGACTGATGTTGGACAGACTGGAGTTGGATTAGTAAATTATACTATTCCAAAGTCCAGCACTTTCCCTATGGCAAGTCATTGTAATGACTTGCGTGGTAAAGGAATGCGTTGTAAAGATGCATGTTGTTAAGGCAGGTGTGGTAAATGCCTGCGTGGTTCCAACATACAACATTAAGAGCATGTTCCAGTCATAGCAAAATTGTATATTGCGGCAATAAATAGTGGCAAATTGAGTATCATTTTGTTGTTTTTAATAAACAACACGATAGCTATGTTTTGATCTAAACTTTGTCTGGCCTATTTTATTATTAAACAGTTGCCAGAAAGTGGAACAAGCAGATATTGCACCAATTCTGCTGCCTAGGCAACAATGAAAGGTTGGGCGAAAGATGATGTGACAAACTTCACTGTTGAAGTTGTGAAACTTTTCTCTTGCACCCCTTGCAAAGCTCAAGTTTACCAAATCTACCATACTCCATTTATAGCAGGCGTTTTTCGCTCAGAAAAATATTTTTGCTTGAGATTTTTTTTATTAAATACGTTATTCACGAGTTCTCTGGCTAAAGGTGTTTTGTTTTTGTGGTTTTCTTACACACCCTAATTTGTTTTTATCAGAAGCATGCTGCCATTCAATTTTTTATAATTTCACAAAACTTGAATTCCGAGGGTAAAAGGTTCTGCACACTACTGTAACAATAGAACAAACCAGTTTTGTTTCAATTTTCAAAACCTAAAATTAGGACTAAGTATGAAGAAAAACACTCTGCTTCGTTCATTGGTATGTATGCAGCATACGGTGCAAAAAAGTTTGCTCCATTTTTGCTCCGTGCAAAATCTTTATGTGATATAGACCGTCTGCAGCAGCTATTTCCCCCATTACAAATTCAGTTACGGGAGCAGAAACAATTGGGGCAAATTTGAAGTGTTCCACCTTCTATCTACGCAAACTAAATGCTGTAGTGTCTGGTTTACTTCTCATACTACCTAAATTAGCTTGATTAAGGAAATTCAACCATCTTTTATAACACATTTCTATTCAAGTTCTGACTCATAAGTATGATGTCTTTGGCAGATGCTTGAGGCTTCCAAAGTCTGTATCTCTCAAAAAGGAAGAGTTTTAAATATTTTTGGTCTCTAAGGATGGCATTTTGGTCTTGCATTCTCTGGAAGTTTGGTTGAGCAGACCCACACCATCAAAGAACAAAGGCACTGCAGTTAGAGTTTTCATTGCCTTACCAACTGTAATATTTCATGCTGGAATTTGTCTGGATTAGCCGTGTTCCTGGATAGTTTCCCATAAACTGAATTCTTTTTTACCCTGACCAATAGTTCCACAGATTTCTTGTTGAATGATGACTGAGCCATGTCAGGGGTCTTAATGTCTAAACTGATCATCGGCCCATCAAAATAGTTTGATGTGCCCCCAGACATAGCTACACAATGATTAATCAGAAGTTAAGACACAAAGGTAAATTCCAGGCACATTCTACATGAATTAAAATGCACAAGAGCTATGTCGACTGGTGATAATGTATCAGCTTTGAAGGTGCTCGATAACAGATCAGTGAGACAACTTAAGCCTACTTCTTCACTAGTATTCACCATATTGACACTAATTGGTTATACATAAACTTTTGTCTAATTGTGTACAATTCTGTTGTGTTCGAGTCAATGATTACGGAGGAGGACAGATGGACAGCACCGACACTCAATCATTGTGTTAATCTCCAGAGCACCTAGAGCGTTTAAAACTGCCTGGTCCTATATTCTACGGAACCGCAGGGACTGCAGGGACTTCTCTTAAAGGTGATAGAGATCAGTCAGGTTTCAATACAACACACTCTCTTTGTTCCCTGGCCAGACTACTAAAGAGGCCCTCTGGTAGCACATTATGTGATGTGAGTGAAGGCTCATGTCAAAATGGAACAAGAGCACCCAGGCTTGTGTGTTTGTTTCTTTATTCATTCTTGTTTACTGTTTTATTTCCAGACGTTTGATGACTTTTTGTCTCTGCAGATGTAAGGGAGACCTGAACCCCGTTTTTCACCTAGAATGGACAAGCTGCCATAAAACCTTTGGCAAACCAATCTAAAACATCCTGAATTAAATGTGATTTGTGTCTCCAAAAACCAGCTCCATTTGCAAGATGCTCAAGAATTTTTTTTTATCCCCATTAAACTCTAATTATATATATATATATAGTCTTCTTGCAATTTGGTTTCAACAAAAATGCCATCATTTTTGCCTTCTGTAAGTCCCATTTCAACACCCGTCACACATCAAGTAATCCCAGCAAAAGTTGTAAAGACAATTAGTGTTTAATCATCGCTCCCATGTTGCCTGGTCAGGTGTCAATCTGGTCGATGATGACATCCCTGTCCTTTCATAGGAGCCAACGGGGCCTACAACATCAACAAAAATTTTCTGAAGAACGACAACCCCATCGCATGGTCATATCCAAACAGATATCTTGCCGTCTTTGCTGTTGGAGATGTCTTTCTCCGAACTGGCTTTTGGCTTAGCGCCTTGTTTCTCATGTGCAGTATTCGCCATGTTCTGTTCCACCACTGTCCCCCCAGAAGTGGGACTACTTGTTCGGGATGGCTGTGCATTAACATGACTGTTGTAACTCTGGAATACAATGTCCAACTGCTCCTGAGCCACCCTCAAATGCTTATGGAGTGTGGACAAATCTTGGGGGATGTTATCATCAGGGCTTGTGCATTGTTTCTCCTGATCATTGCACTTTAGGCTTTGCTCATGGGTCATTAAGCTAATTGGCATCTTGGTGGGTTTCTCTGACCTTACTACTAAGTTATATTCAGGAGGACAGGCAATGTTCTTTGGATAGGAATAGTTGTAGGGAGGCTGCCTAAGTATATTCATCTTTCTGTTGCGAACAGCATCTCTAATGGTCCCGAAACCCAAGTGGAACATCTCACACAAATTAAGCAAAAGGCACATACAGCTCACTACATACATCACCAGAAGGAATATTGTCTTCTCAGTGGGCCTCGACACAAAGCAGTCCACATTATGGGGGCAAGGGTCTCTGTTGCACACATAGAAGGCTTCTACTTCAAAGCCATATAAAAAATATTGTCCAACCAAGAAGCCAACTTCAAAGGCCGCACGAGCAATCAGCTGGAAGACATACATCTTCATCAGTCCTTCAGCCTTGATGCGTCTCCTGCCATCGTGTTTTTGCTGCTCTTTACCCTTCTCCTGGTTTCCAGCATTGTCCATGTCTGCATTGTCATCGTAGATCATGGGCTCCCCTTCTTCTTCTTCTCCTAGGTCCTCCAAGTTGCGATGAGGCTGCCACTTCTGCCTATAATGCTTTTTCTTTCGAAACGCTTTGTGTCTCTTCTCTTCCTCTGAAGACCTGGCTATCCTGTGTATTGCGTAGCCTAGGTACATAATAGCTGGGGTGCAGATCATAATGATCTGGAAGACCCAGAATCTCACGTGGGAGAGAGGGGCGAACGCATCATAGCAGACGTTGTCGCAGCCCGGCTGCTTGGTGTTACATGTGAACTTGCTCTGTTCATCAGAGTAGATGGACTCCCCTCCAACAGCAGTCAGTACAATGCGAAAAATGATGAGTACAGTGAGCCAGACTTTCCCCACAAAGGTGGAATGATTGTGAATTTCTTCTAGGAGGCGCGTTAAAAAGCTCCAGCTCATGTTTGTCATAAGGGCTATTCATTTATGATCTGGAAAAAGAGAAGAGAAAGATTGTTTGTAGAATTTGAGGCTTAAAACAAATAGTTTATTATAATCATATTTTGAACGCATAACAACACTCTGCTAGATTTATGTAAAAAGGCAAGAAAACAAAGCTTTTCGTGGTCTCAGAGCTGACGATTTTGGCCACTGTTATTTGCGACGTTTTAAGGTGGGCCTCATTTGCAACCAATGGGAAGCAATGCATTGCATTTTTGTAAGCAAACTCATGTCTTATAAGACAATGAAGTACCATGAGTACTGAAGTAAAAATGTCCTATGGTCGGAAATTGTTAAAAAGGAACATGGTTGTGGCAAAGAAAACACAAATGTGTTCTCACATGGGCTTTCTGGGCTCTGAACATGCCTTTGTGCAATTACCATAGTCTACATGCAAGCATTAGATGCAGACCCATCACTTTTCATAAATTACTAGGGTTCAGGTAGATCAAAAACATATGATATCCTTAGATAAAAAGACAATTTAGAAAATCACTTCCTATGCATCACTGGTAAAAATATGATATAAAGCTTGTGCCCATCCATCATACACACATACACACGTACAACAATTGGATTAAGAATAACATTTTTGTCATGAGCACAACATATTCATATTAAGATTAGTAGATAATTATGCTCAGATCAGAAGTAAAGTTAACATGAAACCAACATTGTTCATGGATATTTATGA
Source organism: Calotriton arnoldi (assembly GCA_963921515.1). Lineage (NCBI taxonomy): Eukaryota > Metazoa > Chordata > Amphibia > Caudata > Salamandridae > Calotriton > Calotriton arnoldi. The sequence goes on from CAWUFW010001011.1 coordinate 3,084,659, forward strand.
ATAAATTAAAATAAGTATAGGCACTGTACATTACACAATGGCATCCTGAGCCCTTCCACATCCCCTACTGAACTGCGACCCTGCACCTAGTTTTCAATAAATAATACCTGGGTTCCTGCTCCCTCAAAGAAGAATATACCCGAAATCCTAAACCTAAACACCACCACCTTCAGTAATGTCTTTCCACAACATACCTAAATATTAAAAAAGGTAACTGACAAACAGGGAGGCTCCTCTGTTATGGTGGAGGAGCATCACCCCACTGAAAAATAAAATGATAATAAAATAATGTTAATATCATTTTATTTTTCTTATTGAGCCAGTAAGCGCTATATAAATACAATTGCCAGCCGAGTCTTAGGGCGGGGGAGGGGCCATTCAGACGGAGCATCAAGTCAGCAGAAGGGAGGAGGAATGGTGAGCACTGTAAGTGCACATGTCGGTTTGCCCAGCAGTCTTCAGGCGGCCAAACCGACATGCGCACTTATAATTCTCCAACCCGAGCTGTGTTGCACAGCCGGGTGGAATAAGAATCAAGTCAGTCCGCTCAGGCCAATCACGACGCTGCTCTCATGCTGGTAAATAGTATTACCAGCATAAGAGCAGCATCAGGATTTGCCCCTGGGAGCCTGTGCAGTGTGCACCAGCGTCGGGAGAGGAGCAACGAGGCGGCGACCGCAGTGGCAGGTAAATGATTTAATTTATTATTTCCCCCTTCCCTCCCTTCCCACTCACCCCCCGCATTTGCGTTGCCCCACCACTTTTAAATTAGAGCAACCAACACTGCTGACAAAATAAAATGTAAGGAAGACTCCTTATTTGGATGGCCTCACAGTTAAATCCTACCAAATATTTTCTGTTGAACTCTCTCCTTTTCATGTTCTTTATTCAACCCCTACAAACAATTTTGATGTTCTTTTATGACTTGCGAATGAGCAAATGTTTTTCGCATTGTACTTTAAGGGGCATATTCTCAAGGACTCATCGCCGAGTTAACAGCACTTTAGCGCAGCAAAAGTGGCGAAAGAATTATCGCCCCATTCACAAGCTGGTGCAAACTCCCCACATCGCCAGTATACCAGTGATAGCTGCCGCAAAAAACATCGCCACGGATGAGAGAGACAACTAACGCTAATGATATGCAGAGTAGGCGTTCCCATGCAAAAACTCCACTTCGCGATATTCACAACGACCAGCCATATCGGCAATGCGATCCAAAAACAGGCGCTAAGGCGCGTTAGCAGCAGGGATTTAACACCTGCCTTCTACTGGTGTTAAGCAGGACGACAACCTGCAGTATAAAAGGGAGCCCAGCCCAGAGCCACATCTGAAGACCAACACATGTCATGGAGCTACTGATCATGCAGCTCGGAGCCCCAAGAGGCCCAAAACACCCACCGCCACCCCCCCAGGCCCCCCACCCCCCCAGGACCCCCTCCCCGGACTACCACAGAGGCAGCGCAGAATGAGACAGCGGTCCTTCCGAAAACGCACCAGCCTCGGAGACTTAACGCCAGAGGAAGTCATTGCCCACTACAGGCTCAAAAGGACGACCATCCTCCGCATCCTGACCCACATTGCCCACAGGCTGACGGTACCAACACAGCGGAGAACCAATATCGCTCCGCAGACAAAGCTGCTGGCTGTGCTGCACCTGTTGGCCTCTGGTACCTTTCAACCAACAACTGCCAGAGTCGGAGGAGTCTCACAGCCAGCCCTATCAAAGTTCCTCACACCTGTCTTGGATGCCATCATCAGCTTGGTAACCCAGTACCTTCACTTCCCTCACACTATGCAGGAACAGCTGGAGACCAAGCAAGGCTTCTACGCCATAACTGGCTTCCTGCACGTGTTGGGGGCAATTGACTGCACACATGTCATACTTGTGCCCCCTGCCGACACTGCACACAATTACCGCAACAGAAAGCACACGCATTCCATCAATGTGCAGGCAATAGTGGACCACCGGGGACTCTTCACCAACGTCGTCGCCAACTACCCAGGCAGTGTGCATGATTCCTACATCTTCCGACAGTCCATCATCAACCAGCGCTTCGAGGATGGCACCTACGGAAATGCACTGCTCGTTGGTAAGTACCAACGGAACACACCACACACCTCAACTCCACAATCATGCAACTAGCAACTGTGGGAATGCACACGTTACAACATCACATACGACATGCCAAACAACATGCCCACCTACCAGACACGACAACACATGGAACTGTGGTAACAGGGGCCAGACATGTAGACAAGCCATCCACGTCATGGCACCTCTGCCACACAATAGCAGGATGTGGTGAGAGGCGGGAACCAAGTATGTGCGAGGGAGGCAAGTGACCCATTAACCAGAATGTACACAATGCCAAGTGTGGCGGGGATGTGCTGGACAGACTCAAGTATGCAGAGCACAGACATGTCCATGTGGACATATACTGCTGGTGTTTGTAGTGTCGTAGACAGTGGGCGCAACCATGTTACCTCAGGCAGTGGGATAGACCCTGGACATGTAGCTATGTCGTCCCCCCCGTAAGCATAAGCGGAGTGGGCTGGACCAGCGTAGGAGTGGGAATCAATAGCCCGGGGCTCAGGGCGTGGTTCACTTCTGGGATGGCCACCAAGGCAACTACTGCGTGTGTCTCTGTTTCCGCCATGTCCTGACCATAGACCTACACACACGTGGCCGACCACCTTCAACGGCCAATATCACAGTGTCGTTGTCATGCTTGTAGACATGCGCAGACAGTCATGACAATGGTGTGTCCTAGGAGTGCAAGTGATGCAACCGCGCAGCGCACACAAGTAAATAGGCTCGGGGGGAATGAGGAGCAGCTGTGAGGCAACGTTCTACACATGGATGCCGCTCATTTGCCACATGCAAGACATGTCAGACATGTATCCCAAAGTCCCACACATCACACACCAATATACTAATGAGCCTGCCAACACAGAATGCCGAACCACCGATTGACACATCTCTCTCCCCTGTCACAGGTGATCAAGGATATGCACTCTGCCCGTGGATGATGACACCCCTCCGAGCCCCGAACACCCAGGCCCAGAGGCAGTACAATGCGGCCCACTTACGCACCAGGGGCATTGTGGAGCGCTCATTTGGCGTGTTGAAGTCACGTTTCAGGTGCCTGGACATCATAGGTGGAAGACTCCTGTACAGCCCGCAAATAGTGTGCAAGATGATCACTGCATGTTGTGTGTTGCACAACATATGTGCACGCACCAATGCCCCATGGATGGGACAGGTCAAAATGACCACAGGCACAGCATGTGCAAATATATTCATTCCTAGACACATTCCCTGTGTGCATGTCACTCCTCTGCATTGGCACATCGCTCTGACAAGTGTATGTGCAACATTTAGTGCTGTCAATTTCACCAATGGCAATTGGATGGTGGGAGTGTCACCTCCGTTATCGGGATCCTGTTTTCATGCGGCCTGAACCACGTCTTCCTCTTCTCCTTGCCCTTCCCTGGCCCCGAGGTCCCAGGCTGGTCCTCCGTGGGGCTTGTGGGGTTCGGGTTGTCCTCTGTACTTGCTCCAGCTCCCTCCATTGTGCTTCGCAGTTGTTATGTTTTTCTTATTTATTTCTGTTTTTTTTGCTGCTTTTATGGTGATTTTTCCCGCCTGACGTGGGAATTGCAAGCCTGCCACTGCTTGTCGCCGATTTTTCTATCGCGGTTGGGCCCATCGCAACTTTTTTCACGTTCGGGTTTCCTTTTTTATCGCCGTCGCGGTAGTTGTATTGCGGACATTTGACACGTTATTGGGAAACTATCGCATGTTACCGCCGTGTTGGGAATACGACGTTAACACAGAGTTATTTTCCCGCAATAGACGGCGATATGAAAACGTGCGTTAGCCTTTTTTGGCGATGATTATCGCACGTTCTTGGGAATATCTCCCTAAGTTGTGTAAAGTTGTAATGATTGGTTGTGATTGTACCTTCGTGATGTTGGAGGAAGCACTACTCTGGAAGACTGTCACTCTCGAGTCTTTTCCTCTCTATACAAAACTGCCAAACAAATAAGTAAATAAATAAACTTTCTTCAGTTTTCTGTCTGCTTAACTGAGAAATGGCATCCTCAATCTGGCACCCCCAGCTTTGCAAACAAGATGATCACTGCCAATTGCCTTCTAAAAAAGCAGAGAGGTCTTTCTAGGGATCTGTGGAATGTAATGAAGTGTGCAAACTAAACATTGAACATGGGGTTGCTTGTCCCGCTCAACTACCAATTGTATGTAGAAACAAAATCCCACTTTGTATGCTTCATCTTCTTGCTGCATATCACAGACCTGATCATTTTAGGCACCAGACTTGGAAACTAGTGAGGAGCTGCAGGGGGCTGCGGGCAACTCATGTACCTGGCCCCAGCCCACACTCATAGTTCAACATGTGGTAAGTAGATAAAGCTCCCTGAAGCTCAAGTGAAAGAAACTCTGTCCACCAACTTCACTTCCCCAGGCCAAGAAAATAATCACCTGCAACATTTGCAACAACCATTGGCAATGCCCATAGGAATGGCTTATAAATGCACTGTCAAGCCAGACTTAAAAATCCATGTAGGTTTATGACTGGCCTCTTCCCATCTATGTTGCTGCCAGAGAAAAATGTTATAAGTTATCTAGTCATTTAAGACACTTTAATAGCATTACAGTGGCATGTGTGTGCCCCTGAAAATTCACCCTCAGGCAGCTGGGTAAATAAATAAAATGATCACAGCTGTATGGAGGGCAAGCACTTTTTTGTGGAAGCATACAACTTCTGCCAAATGAAAACCTGTACTCCCAAAATGTGAACGGAGCCAATGCTCCTCTCCTGGTGGCTCTCACATAATTGTCGACAGCTGTGTTGTCAAGCCAGAACACCAAGCAATGTATAAATGTGTGCAGATTTGGGCTGGTTATTTTCCACGGAAGGTAGAAAAACATGTAGAACTGGATCTGGTATACCCAGTTCACGTGTTATTCCATATTCCAGGGGAAATAACACATAATCCCCATTAACTCACAGAGAGATGGAATTGTTAATTTTAGCCCCGGGTGCTCCCCACTGATTTAGTGGGGAACTTGTAAAGAGGGCCTTAGTCTATGAGGGCGAGACGTAGGTTCAGGAACGCCAAATACATGCCAGATTTTCAGACTAGGCCCTCACTATATAAATTAGTTCTATTTAGACTCATTTATGTAAATGTTTTTCATCTTATATGGAACTGTAGCACAGATATGGCCTTCCTGGACTTATGCAAGGCACCCTTAGATTTAGATATGGTGTAAGACTCAGAAGTATTATCACAATCTACAGGAAAATGGCACTTTCTGAATGCCACATTTTCTTCCCTACAAGACAAAATCAAGTCGTTGAAAAGGTGGAGAACACATCACTCTGGCCGCTGACACCACGGACAGGGCCGGACTGGCCGTAGCGGGCGTTTCTCCGGTGGGACGGAAGGGTGGGGGCCGGTTTTGATACTCTGGGCCGGTTTTGCAATATGGGCCACCTGTAACAAATGCAGCAGCAGTGCTAAAGCGACTGGCGGTAGTGCTTCTCACTCTCACCCAACCCCCCCCACCCCCACCCCCGAAACCTTTCACCCGGGACCGGTCCAGCTGTATTGCCAGGGCTGGTTTTTGCTCCCAGTTCGGCCCTAACCACGGTCAAGCTAAACAGACGAGAACAGACACCAGCATAGCCACCTTAGACAGCATTGAAAAGGCAATGTTCTGGGCCAGCCAGATTTAGATTAATGAGCTGTGCTACAGTGATCCCTGCACCCAGAAAATGACCCCACATTCAACAGTTCATTAAAGTGAGACAATCAAGAGATGATTGGCCCATTTTAAGTTTTGGAAAGGTTAATTTCATGACGCTGTATTCAGTAGCAGAGGTACTTAGAGAGCCCCTTTTCAACATAACATAGGGTTGTCTACTAGTGTTAACGTGACTGGGAAATTATTTTGTGGGCTCCTTGGACAAAAATTGCTCTATTTTATTTTAATCAATGAGTTCGGTGAACCGTGACAGAGCTCGACTTTGCACATATTTCTTTGAAATTCCAAAAATTGTGAAATATATTGGAAGCGATCAGATTTTTCTATTCTTTGTTTTCAAAATATTGAACATGCTTCGGACTCAATCACTTGTCTATGCACACGTGATTTGCTGGCATCATGATTAACTCTAGGTCGCATGGTTTAAAAAAAATGTATGCTTAGAAATCACACTGACACACGAGGATTTGCTTTTGGTGCTATTATATCCCTTCACTCCTTTCCTATACAACTGAACTACATCTTAATAGAAGATATGCACTCATAAGAAATAACCCTTGCTCTGTTTTGGGAACTGTGCTAAAACAATTTGTTGATTCTTTCCTGGGTGGTGATTATCCTTTACTTGTTTAAAGAATGTGTGAGGAGAAGGTCATTGTAACTTCACAGAGGGTAGGTACATTTATCTGGAAACATTTCCCTTGGGAAATGAGAAAATCAAAGTGCATGGTTTTTATGAATGCCTTAAAGGTCATGTTCTACAGACCGAGCACATCCGTGTTAGATGGCAGAGTTTGGAGAAACCCCTAGATCATCTTGGATTTTGACAAGTTCCTCTTCACTCACCTTTTCATTCACTGGCTGAGTCATTAAATTAATCACTCTGGGGCTGATACACAAAGGGCCTCAGAACTTGTGGCGGAGGCCCCGCAGGTGTGGGGGGGGAGCCTGCACTCATGGTAGGGGTCAGCACTTGTGGTGGAGGCCCCGCAGGCGTGGTGGGGGGCCGGCACTCATGGTAGTGGTTAGCACTCGGGCGGGACCTCCGCAATGAGTATCTGTAGTGCGAAGGTCTCGCCATGACTGCGGGGCCTCCTCCACAACTGCAGAGGCCCTTTGTGAAGCGGCTCCTAGGACTCCATGATAGGCTCGCTCAGCCTAGACACGAGAGAGTATCATATGTCTATAGAATTCTGCCCCAGAGGCCCACATAGGAACCACTCTTAAGTTCTTGACTAGGGCAGACCATTATTGTTTGAGGGACATATGAAGGCCAACTTACCACGTTATCTACATAGGAAACATTTACATACAATACATTTGAAATTGGGTTCATTTTTAATCATCTGTGTTAATGCTGGAAATCTACTATGGATTCAGCCCTAGCACAACAATGTTAAACAACCCAGCACTGGATGACACATTGAGTTGTGCTAAAAAGATATTACAGTTCACTGTACAATATACTCAGGCTCTCAGCCAATCCAGACGCTGCTCCAGAGTCCAGCAGCGCCAGGATTGGCCTGGAGCAGGGTCACTCACTGCCCATTAGGAGACCGGGGGCTGCGAATGAAGCAACCCTCGCTCTCCTATGGGGAAGCCTTAGTGCGCATGTTCGGGCTGGTCTTAAAAATGACCAGCCCAAAAACGAACATGCGCACTATTGCGCTGTCACTCACCCTGAGTGCACTGCTGCAGCCCCACCCCCTTCAGCGTCCCTCCTCGTTCTACTTCTGACGCTAATTCCATTCCAATCAGGAGTCCTGTCCTGGTTGCTGGAATTAGCGTCAGAAGTTGGTGGGGCAACGCCCGAACGCCCCTAATGGACGCACCGCCACTGCTCAAAGGTGTCTTCTATGTCCGTCATTCACAAGGAAAACAAGCATTTGCAATTCAATAGGTCTCGCATTTTGAAATCTTTGACCTATTGGTTTTGTAAATGACAATGCCTTTTATTTATGTGTTGCTTTTTAAACTCATAAATAAAGGCATTGTCATTTACAATGCTAATAGCTCAAAATTTTGCAATTGCGAGACCTATTGCATTGCAAATGCTTTTTAACTTGTGTCACTAGAGTGAGGCCTACAGGCTCACTCACTTTTAAAGTCCAGCTGCTGTGTGCTTGAGTCACCCTTGGCCTACATCAGCTATATGTGAGTGCTGTGCACTGCGGGAGTGGTGACTGCACTGGTTGCATGTGTGCCTGTGAAGGGTACAATACAGGGATTGTGCAGTGCATGCATGGCGAGTCAGTGTGCATACAATGTGAACCCCTAATAACGTACATCTCAGCATCATACTCTCGGTGTGCGCCCATGGCTTACACTGATCACCAGTGCACCACGAGTCTATTGTATTCTAGTTGCATCTATATAGCGCTTCATACCCCTGATAAGGCGCTGAAACATATATGCCGACAGGTAGCACAACAATCCTCTTGTAATGCAACTGGTGCTATGTAAAGCGCTCTGATACCCGATTCGGGTCAAGCTATATAAAACTCGATTCGGGTCAAGCTATATAAAACTCTGGAAAAAAAAATTAATCCATTGGAGCGCTTTGAGGGAAGAGTTTGAGCCGGTCTCGTGGCCTACCTGAGAAGTGTTTTGTGTGGAAACAAAGTCTAGTCCAGCTGTGCATCCCACGGCGTGTGCAAACAAAGTATAGATCAGCTTATTTATTATTATAAAGGATATAGTCATAAATGACAAATGGACCATGTCTTTTGTTGCACCTCCAGCCAGTCCTGGCTTCCTGTGACTGGTATTATAAGAAGGGGCTTAAACAAGGACTGGTAGAAAATCACCCGAATGACACAGTGGCACGTAGCTTTATAGATTTCGCTCTAGAATTTTCAATAAGTTGCTTGTTATTCTAAACTAAGTGAGTTTCTGCCAGTTTTGGCTGACACAGTGATATACTTGGAAATAGCAACGAAACAAATAAAGACGTTAGAAGGCCAGACCATTGCCTGCCCCCCAGCTCCTCACCAACGCCAGACTAGCACAGCCAGTAGGAACACTACAATATAGCCCCACGCTCTCGCCGCAAATATTCACTACAGACCAAAACCCAAGCAATGCACCAAGAAGCCAAACACTGCGCTTTACAAATACCCAGTAACGAAACATAACACTGCGAGGCTGCTTGTGAATTTGCAAAGAATGTAGAGCTATTCCTTGGAAGCGCCAAGTTTAAGGTGGGCGCATGTCAGCAGCTGCAGTCTGTGCCTGGGCTGGCATAGCTCACTGAAGGGTGTTTGGGGGTGGGAAGGAGGGCTTGGGAGCCGACAGGGGCTGTGTGGGCTGAAGACGAGCTGAGTGCACTATAAAGTAAAACATAAGTTTGTTCTGACCCTTCCCCCTTTGGTCAAATGGCATCTTTGGTACATAAGCCTGTGCTTCGTTTTCAAAAACTTAAAATAATGAAATTATTCGGAAAAGATGAGGGGAGAACATCCTCGCGCCCGCCCTCCGCTACAGTCACACTTTGATGCCGGGGTGAAAGACTTCCATCAAGACAGAGGTACAAGAAATTCTTGTAATAGGAAAACAAAGGAATGCTGGACTCGGGTCGATTAATTTATAGAAGTTTAAGGTGTGTTGGCCCCGGTTACGGAAGGCTGTGTTCCTTCCAGTATACCTGTAATAACTCCAGTTATGGTACATTTCGAATAACGACAAATTGTGAAGTAAAAACCCCACTTTCCACAGTTACCCCAGCAAACTTCGGCCGGGTCAGGCCTTCGGAAACTTAGCTGGGAAGAACATAACCTGAAATGTAAGCCCTGCGGTTTATGGCGTGGAAAGTGTAGTGTCGCGCTCTAGTGGTCGCGCGGAGGCGCGATGACGTAGAGCGCGGCCGCCATTTTGGGCGCAGATTCAGCGCCGATGTTGGAGCGGCACGGACGTGTTTCCCGGCGCTCTTCGGCAATTAGCCTATAATTCAATTAAATACACTTCGAGACACGAACGGTGTGCAGTGCCTTAATTGAGATAATCGCTACATTACAGTGGCGACGAGACGGGAAAAAAAAAAAAAAAAACACATAAAAAAAATCTAAGTGGAGAACAACCCAAGAACCCACCGAAGAACTCAGCAAGGCAGGCCACGGACACCACCGGCTAAGGAAGCGACACAGCAGGAGAGCGTGGCAGAGGACAGCACCACCGCAAGCCTGCACCCACGGAACAGGTAGTTGCAAGCAGGGAATGCTCACAACCTACAACATAGGAGGGTAGAACCACGGGGAAGCATAACGCCACCCCTCCAGATCCCCCCATAGGATATCCAGGGCCCTGGCGGAAGCGGTGCAGCACAGCGACGGGGGAGCCTCTGGGCCCCATCAAGACTCCACACATCCCAGAAGCACAGGTGCACCGGACAGTCCAAGGGGAGATGAAGATATACAGGAAAGAAGTGCCGCAATGTGTGTGCAGGCGTCTTCACTCACAACACCAATAACCTTCCTACCGAAACCAGGCGAACCATTGATGACATGGGAAGATTGGAGAGAATATCATGAACTACCTTGAGGCCTTAGAAGATGAGAGCGGGGAAGCATTCCCCAGCAAAAGGAAGAGAAGAATATTACTCCACAACTTGGGCCCGGAAGGAATCAGAGTCTTCAAAAACATGGTACACGCACAACGGCCGGACACAGATGACGACGTATTCCAACACGCGATTGAAGACCTAAATGACCATTACAGACCGGCAGTGTGCACGTCCATAGACAGATACAACTTCCAACAGAGGAAACAAGCAAGGGAGGAATCCATAGACGACTACGTCGCGGAGTTAAAGAAGTTGGCAATAACATGCAAATTTGGCGCCTTGCACGACGAATTTATCAAAGACCAAATTGTCATGCACACGAAGAACACAGCGATCCAAGACAAACTGTGGGTGAATGGGGACGCTACCCTGAAGGAGGTCATAGCCATGGTGAAAAAGGCGGAACTATCGAAGAGATGTGCTGAGGCAGCAAAAAAGAAAACACAGAACGACCCATGGTCAACAGAATCACGGAAACAGGACCGCCAGAGAGAGGAAAGAAGATGGCGGCAGATGGGAGAACACAGAACAGATGGACTCCACGACCCACACAGGCACAGAACCTGAACAAGGAGGGCACATCCACGTGCTACAGGTGCGGCAGTCCATCCCACGCGGCACATGATAAACGATGTCCGGCCTTCCGGGCCAAATGCATGTACTGCGGAATCGTAGGACACTATGAAAAGGTGTGTCGCCGCAAGGTGAAGAGGTCAACGGTCAAGTATGTAGCACAAGACGGGGGAGGCGAAGAAGAAGGAGAAGAAGAAGAAGATGACAATGTGCTGTGCATTGAAGGACAGGTGCTAGGCTTAGAAGGCGGTCGCTCCAAGAAACCACAATGCGACATGGTAGTGGGAGGAGTTCGGATCAAAATGGTGGCGGACTCCGGATCTCCGTATACCATCATTCAACGAACGGTGTGGAGTGAGAATTTCAAACCCAGCCTGGGATCACACCTAGAACCCCCAGACATACGTCCGGTCACATTCACAGGGGAACCCATCCCGATGGTGGGATATCGAGTCCTGAAATTCGAGTTCAAGAATCGCAGTGCAGAGTGCAAATTGTATGTGGCTGAAAAAGGGCCCTCTGTTCTGGGATGGATGGACCAAGGCGAGTTGGGCATACAATTGAACCCAGGAGGGGACACGCAAGTCTTGATGACCAGCGCAGACAATCAATCGGATTTCGAAAGGATGAAGAGCGAATTCCCCACAGTATTCGGAGGCAGAGTGGGGAAACTAACAAAATTCACACACAAAATTGATCTCAAGGAGGACGCCAAACCTGTATCCCACAAGGTGAGGAACATACCGCTAGCAATCAGGGAAGCAGTACAACAAGAGCTACAAAGATTGGAAGACGAAGGGATCATCGAACCCATAAACAGTTCGGAATGGCTGGCCCCGTTGGTGGTAGCGAGGAAACCCAACGGCAAAGTTCGGTTGTGCGTGGACCTGCGCGAATTGAACAAGTGCATAATAGTGGAGAAATTCCCATTACCCCGAATAGACGAAATGCTAGCAAAGACAAAAAGTATAAAATGGTTTTCTACCGTGGATCTCGCCTCGGCATATCATCAAATAGCCCTGCATCACACGAGCCGGAAGCTTACATCCTTCATAACACCATTTGGATGCTACCAATTCCGCCGGATGCCTTTTGGCCTGGCATCAGCAGCGGCGGTATTCCAGAAGTTGATGCACAAACTGTTCAAGGATATAGAGGGAGTACAATACTTCCAAGACGACATCCTAGTAATGGGCAAAGACCAAGCCGACCACAACAAAAAGCTAGCAACGGTGTTACAAATCTTGGAAAGGAATGGTCTGACAGCAGAATGGGAGAAGTGCAGATTAGGAATGGCGTCGGTCACATACTTGGGACATGAGATCAGTGACCAAGGCATCACGCCCAAACATGCCAATGTCAAAGCGATATGTGAAGCGCCTGCACCAACGAGCAAGGAAGAAGTGAGATCATTCTTAGGGATGGCCGAATATTACAGCAAGTTCGTGCAACACTTCGCCACCAAGACACACCACCTGCGACTACTCATACGAGACAGAACGGCCTTTAGCTGGACAGAGGAGGCACAAGGGGAGTTTCAGAAACTCAAGGAGAGTATCAGCAAAGCAGTTCCCCTACAAGGATATGACCCGCAAGGAGAGTCCATTTTGACCACTGATGCGAGCGACAAAGGCCTAGGGGCAGTTCTCATGCAGGAAAGGACAAACGGAGAACTGGCGACCATCAGCTTTGCATCAAGAACATTATCACCAACAGAACAGAAGTTCAGTGTAATAGAAAAAGAGATGCTGGCTGTGGTATGGGCCATGGCGAAATTCCGCCAATTTATATGGGGCACAAGATTTCAACTCAAGACGGACCACAAACCCCTAGTCAAAGTACTAACGTCATGTGGGCACGCGAGCGCCACACCACGCATTGCAAAAATGACTCTGAAATTGCTAGACTACAGGTATGATGTGGAATACATCCCAGGAGCCAAGAATAAAGTGGCAGATTACCTCAGCCGAGCGTCAGCTATGGAGGAAGCTCCTACAAGTACGGATGAGGACGAAGTCAGGGTGGCATTCATGGACGACCATGAAATAGTGATAAGTGGTCAGGAATGGAAACAAGCCTATGACATTGACAGTGACATCAAGGAGATCAAGGACTTCATACTACAAGAGTGGCCAGAAAAAAGGCACCTGAAGGCAGAACAAAGGAAATTCTTTGAAGTGCGGGAGGAGTTATCAGTAGGAGACCAGGGAACCTTCCTGTTTCGAGGAGAGAGAGTGGTTCCACCCGCGTCGTTGATACCACATCTACTAGCAGTGTTACATGAAGGGCACTTAGGCATCGTAAAACGAAGTTGAGAACCAAACAGATGTACTGGTGGCCCGCTATGGACAGTCATATCGAGAGGCATGTTCGGGAATGTGACCAGTGCCAAAGAGCGGATAAATCACAAACGTTACTACGCCCGTCACTAGGGAAGTTCGACAACCCTACCAACCCATGGGAGGAACTGTCTATTGACATTCTAGGTCCAGTGTTGGATGCGGAGGGAACCCCTAAGTACGTGGTAGTCCTCATAGATCGGTATTCAAAGTGGCCCGAATTGGACATACAAGAAGTGATGGACACAGAGACAGTTCTCAGGTTTCTCACAGCCACCTTCCTCAGAGAGGGCATCCCCCGTTCCATTTTGAGCGACAATGGACCTCAGTTCACTTCTGATAAGTGGAATTGTTACATGGAACGAAATGGAGTCCAGAGCAAACACACATCGGTCTACCATCCGGCGGGAAATGGTCTTGCCGAAAGGTTCAACCGAGTAATAATGGGTTCCATACAGTCGGCCATAGGAGTGGGGAAGGATTGGGAGAAGGAAGTGAGGAGTATGCTGTGGGCCTACCGTATCACACCGACGGGCACAGGATACAGCCCGTTCCAAATCCTAAGGGGACGTGATCCGTTCACTAAGGACAATCTAGCATGGAAGGAAAAGACTGTCACAAGTAAATGGTCCCCGGCAGTCGTTCACCACAACTTAGAGAGAGCACAGAGAACATACACAGAGCAGTACAATAAAAGACGAAATGTGAAGGGGACGTCCCTGGAAAAAGGGGAGTGGGTCAGAGTCAAACTTGCTCAATTAAGGAGGAAAGGAGACAGCAAATACAGCTTGCCCATGAAAGTTGAACAGGTATACAACAGAGCAGCTTTGCTGAGTGACGGGAACGTCTGGTCGCAAGATCGCATGTCCAAGTGCAATAAGATACTGCAGTGGGACAGAGAGGAAGAATCAAGGACACAAGAGAACCCAAGTTCATCTACAGGACAAGCAGCCCCAAGGGAAGGAGAGAGGGACCTTGGGGAGGAAGGAAACAGGGAGGAGCAGGAAGAAGACGAAAATCCCATCGCCGGTGAATGGCAGGAGGACAAAGGCAAGACTCCAGAGAAAGAGAGTCCTAAACGACTTGGAGAGACACTGGCAAGCCGAGCTGAAGGAAGGGCGGAAAGTTCCACCTCCACTCCGGTAAGACGTACAAGGGCAGGGAGAACAGTGGTAAGGCCAGCCAAATACAGAGACTATGATCTGGGAGAAGTGAAGTAACTTCAGGCACAGAGACTCATAGACTTGTACACCATTGTTAAGGACATTGTTGTGTGTCTCGTAAAGAAGGGAGATATGTAGTGTCGCGCTCTAGTGGTCGCGCGGAGGCGCGATGACGTAGAGCGCGGCCGCCATTTTGGGCGCAGATTCAGCGCCGATGTTGGAGCGGCACTGACGTGTTTCCCGGCGCTCTTATGCAATTAGCCTATAATTCAATTAAATACACTTCGAGACACGAACGGTGTGCAGTGCCTTAATTGAGATAATCACTACATTACAGAAAGCACCGAAATATGCGTGTTATGCCTCATTTTGGGTAACAACAGTATTTGGCGCTATTTGTCGCACCCGATAAGTCCATATTGCTCTATCAAGACGAGAGATATGGCGCCCGCCTCTGGGGCGACAGGAATACGGGCGATAGTTGCAGATAGCGGACAGAAGCATAGCTTCAATGTGCAAGCAAGCCCGCCAGAACAGGGTGCGTCTCCTCCTCGGCTCAGTGCCTCGAAACTGCCGGTCTCTGGGCGCAGCTCTGAAGCAACAGTGACACAAGAGCCCTGGGACATGCACGCGCGTGTGACACAACACTCTTGTCGTGGTGTCCGCAGAATACACAAGAGCTCAGTGCCTCGAACACAACCATTGATCTGACGGTCACAAGTTCGAATGTGTGAAAGGCTGACTCAACCTTTCATCCTTCCGGGATTAGTAAAGCGATCACCATTAAAACTGGGAGACAGTAAAACCCGCGCTTAGAAACGGCAGCCTGAAACGCTAGCAAGTTATTAAAGCGCTTCGTACAGCTTGAGTGTTGCCTCAAAGCACTGGGTGGTGGGGCTCGGTATACAGTGTTCTGGCCTTGCAATAGGCAGCAAATCACGTGACGAAAAGTAGAGGGTCTCCCTACAGCTAAACACTTAGAAATGTACCTGACCCTGAAATAATCGACCACAGTTCGGTAGAATCGGGTAAAGCAGTTATAAATACACTGTCTGTGCAGCAAGGAAACTCCTCGCCGTTTGGGACCTAATGCCACCTTCACAAAATTTTCAGAAAGTGCCACAGTGTAGTGAACGCTTGATTGACATGTCTAGAAAGTGTGATGGCCCCAAGCTCGCTCGCGGCACCAGGAAGGAGGGGTGGATGTTGGGGGGTGCATACAAGATATATAAGAACTTGGCCTGTAGTGCTTACAAGGGCGAAGGAAACACGTGTCTCGAAATCCAGGCCGAACAGAAGGGTGGCACGACTCGGGGCTCTTTATTTTCAATTGCATATAGCGCGTAGAAGACCCGAAGGTATCGGAGCTATTTACAATGGGAAAATTGAAGATATAGTAGTGAAAGAGATTGCAATGCCATTTGCAACAAAACAAAACAAGCGGGCCGTGCGTGCCAGGTCGGCGGCGAAAGTGAAAGCGCCGCGTTTGGAGCAAAAGTGCACCAGGGCCAGCGCGACTGCCATCTGTTTCCAATTAACGCGATCGCGAGACGCGGGCGCGATAATTTGAAACAGATGGCGCTGCTGCTCGCTCCTGAGCACCCTAGGCCAGGGGACAGAGAAGGCGGGACATGCACCCGCCTTGGACCAAATGCGTGATGTCTTTCTTAGAAAGAAGCATGCAAAGGCCAATTGCGGGTGATAAAAAAAAGCACACGCACGAGCGTGTGTTTAGAGCACAGGTACTCATAGTACGGCCCGCGGGCCAAGCCTTCCTTGGCGGCCCGCGGACCTTGCAGACATCGTACCTGTGTTTTTTTTTTTTTTTTTTTAAAGTGTCAGCAAACACCGCCGGTTGCAGCAGCGCGGACTCAGACTCTGCTCTATGGGGGCCGGGCGATTCTTTAAAAGACCATTCACTTGTTAATGAGGCTTTGTTGTATTTCACCTCTTCTTAGCGCCCCTGCATCTCCACTCTGGAGATGCAGTGGCGCTAAGAAGAGGTGAAATACAACAAAGCCTCATTAACAAGTGAATGGTTTTTTAAAGACCTGTGAAGTACTCGGGTGCGGCTGTGTGTGTGCCCGGGAAGATGTCTCAGCCCGGGCTGACACACACGCGGGGTGAGGTGAGAGAGGGTGACAGAGAGAGGGAGAGAGAGGGAGACAGAGGGAGGGAGACAGAGAGGGAGAGACAGAGGGAGACAGAGACATAGGGAGACAGAGGGAGGCAGAGGGAGGGAGTCGGGGTGGAGACAGAGGGAGGGAGAGGGAGACAGAGGGAGGGAGACAGAGGGAGGGAAACAGACAGAGGGAGGGAAACAGACAGAGGGAGACAAAGGGAGGGAGACAGAGAGAGGGAGACAGAGAGAGGGAGACAGAGGGAGACAGAGGGAGAGAGAGAGAGAGGGAGACAGAGGGAGGGAGGCAGAGAGAGGCAGAGGGCGACAGAGGGAGGGAGTCAGGGGGAGACAGAGGGAGGGAGAGGGAGACAGACAGAGGGAGACAGAGGGAGACAGACAGAGGGAGACAGAGGGAGGGAGACAGAGGGAGGGAGACAGAGAGAGGGAGACAGACAGACAGAGGGAGGGAGACAGACAGAGGGAGGGAGACAGACAGAGGGAGGGAGACAGATAGAGGGAGACAGAGGGAGGGAGACAGAGGGAGGGAGACAGACAGAGGGAGACAGATAGAGGGAGACAGAGGGAGGGAGACAGAGGGAGGGAGAGAGACAGACAGAGGGAGACAGACGGAGGGAGACAGAGGGAGGGAGAGGGAGGGAGGGAGACAGAGAGAGAGAGGGAGGGAGACAGAGAGAGGGAGGGAGACAGAGAGAGGGAGGGAGACAGAGAGAGAGAGAGACAAACAGAGTGAGTGAGACAGAGGGAGACAGAGAGAGAGGGAGGGAGGGAGAGAGAGAGAGAGAGGGAGGGAGACAGAGAGAGAGAGAGACAAACAGAGTGAGTGAGACAGAGGGAGACAGAGAGAGAGAGAGAGGGAGGGAGAGAGAGAGAGAGAGAGGGAGAGAGAGAGAGAGAGGGAGGGAGACGGAGAGAGAGGGAGGGAGGGAGAGATAGAGAGAGGGAGGGAGAGATAGAGAGAGGGAGGGAGGGAGAGATAGAGAGAGGGAGGGAGAGATAGAGAGAGGGAGGGAGACAGAGCGAGAGAGAGAGAGAGAGAGAAAGAGAGATAGAGAGAGAGAGAGATGTGTAAATGCTGGGTCTGGTGGCTCACTGGACGAAGGCGTCCACTGCAGGGGCCTGTGTTCAACCTCATGGTCATAGTTGTTTTTTTTGCTCTAGCCCCGCCCCCCTCCCCCACTGACCCCGCCCCCACCGGTGCGGCCCTCGGCCACAAACCACACTGTAAATTTGGCCCCCGAGAGAAATTTTGTGAGTACCCATGGTTTAGAGTTTAAAAGCCCTTACTAAAAGCCTCGAAGAGCAGCGCATGCGCGCTGGCTCAGGCGAGACCTAAAAAACTACATTTCTGCTCGTCACATGCTAATGCTGCAACACAGTGTCACCAAAAGTCCCTTTTGTGCAGTGAGCCCCTATTTATGAATTTGTCAAACACAGGTTGTTGTTTCACATGCATTAATTACACAGGTCATGCCTCGTGTAAAGGCTTCCCAAGCCACACCCATTTTAGGAACGCACCACTCTCTATCATTCCACTTCAAGCACTGAGCTCCACTGTTGTGAAAACCTCAGTGGTAGATGTTGTGCTGACAGACACAGTTTAGGAAGGTGTTCCCCACTTAAGGTGGCCTTTCCAACACTACATCATCAGTTTTTTATCCTGTTTTTTTAATGTGTTGGGGCTCTGGACACAAAAATGCTAAGAACAAAAATCCTAACAATGTCCCAGAAGGCACTGTGGGAAAACTTAAAACTCGTCATCAACATTGTTTTTTTGCCTTCCAAAAACAAAGCCTACCCCTGTCATGACAAAGTGGGCAGGTGTGGCTAAAAGAAACCCTCTGGGCCAGCGATTATGTCGAAATATGGAGGTCTGCTGCAACTGGGCTGGCAGAGGTGGTGTCTCCACTGCCCCAGCCTTTTGGAGGCCGGTGTGCCACAGGCTAATTAAAGGCCTAAGACCTGAAGAAGGCATGTAAGATATCACTCTTTCTTAATGTAGACTTTTATTTTATTAAAATGCAGATACATTGTAATTATATGAGTCTTAGCTTATTTTATCTGACCCTGCTGCTGCCCATTCACTTATGATGACACATATGTATGAAAAATCTCACTTGAAGGCACTTCAACACTTGATGTTATGGGAAGAAGTTATTGGAAAATGCCTTGGTGTGTTCGCACATAGGGAATTTTAGCTTCAGTTCGAGTAGGTCAATAAGGCAACGTTCTAGACATTTTAAATATACTTATGCTGGGGTATTACCAGTGTACATGCCCATTAGGCTAAGCAGACCCTGGGGCCTCAGCAAACATTTGAAATAATTACATCTGTTGCTACCCTCCTTTAGCGTTGGACCTACACCTCTTCGCTCCTTCATACCACTTCCACCATGGTTGAAGCTAGTCAACATTGCATCCAAGAGACATGCTTGCCCTTTAACCTCTTACACTACAATATGGCGGACAGTTAGCATTTCATTACATATATTTAGCTGGTAACACCCTCTGGCGTGCTTATCCCATTTGTGACATCCATTAAAAAAATTACAAGTATTAAAAAAAATAATAATGCCCCATTGCTGTTAGATATTTTTCGTCCCAGGAATGGGCAGCGTTAACTTTGTATTGCTTCCTGTTACAGCGGAATCCATAATTGCCGTAATGGAGCAAGCAACCTTTTTAAGTAGAAAGATAATGAGGTATGTTGTACATCTTGGACCTCTTCCATATCCTGTAATTTAATTTTCATTATTGTTCAGACAGCTTTTCTGAGTGGAAAGGATTCCTGGCAAGTGCAGACAAGACCTTTGACAAGTCAAAATATTTTTCTAGGAATGGAAGGCATGCTGCCCTTTGGTCTAGCAGGTACCCGCTGTATGCTGTTCTGTGTTTCATGCTGTAGGATATCCCCCGCACCTTTGCACAGGGGAATCAATTTATTCTCCATAGTTATTATGTGCCTTGGTTCTGTTCCAGCTGCAGAATTCTCTTTAATTGCTGAGAAAAAGGAAATTGTGCAAGATTGCAACATGAGGTAAAATAAGCATCCAAGGAACCCCCTTGTTTCTAAATTGGTTGTATGACAGAACCCCGCAGGCATTTACCCCGCACGCCTTCACAACGCAGTCAGTACCCAACGTGCGACATTACCATGCGTTGCTTTAGCACGCAAGTCGTTACAGCGACTTGCTTTAGGGGGCGCTGCACTTTGGAATAGTATAAATTACTATTCCAACTCCAGTCTACGGAACAGTAGGGAAGGTGTTGGACTTAAAAATACAACACCAGTCCAAAAGCCTGCCCCCTACAGCAAGTCGTTACGACTTGCGTGGTAAAGTAACGAGTGGTAACGTCACATGTGGTGTACTGACTTCGTTGTAAAGGTTGGTTGTTGTAAAGACTGCGGGGTAAAGGATGTTTCCCCCTAAATTGGTAGAAGGACTCTGTTCTTTGGAAATAACCAGGCACTTTAGGGAAGACGTCCGATGCTTTACTTGATTAGGGACAGAAATATACACTCAGTACCAATGTGTAGTAAGCACTGATTAAACATTGAGTGCCCATGAGTTGGTGTTAAGTCTTATGTTGTGCTATGAGGGTGGTGTTCTGGGGTATGGTGATATGTATACTTGGGTACCACCTTTATACTTAAAAGTGGGACATTTGAGAATGTTGGGGGCAGTTACAGAAAGAGGCACTGATGCTCCCAGTCAAGTTCTCCTGTAATGTGGGTTATTAATAAAGATTTGTACCTGCAACAGCTATCAAGTGTCACCTTGAACACCTACATAATGGACACTTCTTATTTCAGTAACAAAAGACTCATGAGATTGTTTTCTGTGCTACATAATCATATTATTGATACCAAAAAAATTAGGTGCACAGGGGGATATAGAGAAAAGTGAAACACTTATAAACGTTGTTGGACTACTTCCCTAACACGCAGCCATTGATGGGCACACGAGATTCACATATTTGTGAATCATACACTTTCAATTGAAAGCAAACATTGGCAAAAATAGTATGCAAACATCATTTGTTCATGCCTGTGTTTTTTTAGCACATTAAAGTCAGACCTATTCATTTTGCCAATGCTTCAATGGAAGTGTCATTTCTCGTCGACATCGGTTTATGAACAGTGAACACTATAGACTTTTCAGCTTGTATTTTGATTTCTGCAGGTGTTCATAATACTGAAATGGACTTTGTGAGATAACAGGAAGGAAATAAAAAATCAGACAAACAGAAGAACAATATGAGCCTGACTCACCCACAGTCCACTATGTAACAAATGATTAGAAAAAGATGCCACACCAGCTCACACGTGGACATAATGTAAACCACAGCAGCATATTGTAAATCTCCCATTGTTAGTGTAACAAAGGGCAGGCAATTGTTGCATTTGCTGTAGAGTGACCAGGCACTTCTGATTTGCTGGGGCAGTACAGGTTTTTCTCCATCTCTTTTGGAAAATTTCAGTCAAATTAGCACGTCTTGGTTTTGCGAGATGATTGACTAAACATGGAAAGAAGCACATTTTCATGTGTTCCAGTGCAGCCCTTATCTGTAAGAAATGTAATTAAAACAGATAATACTGTCAGTAAAAGTTGCATTTCATGTCCCGTACTTCCTCACTGTTTGTGTTTTTATGTTGATGAGCTCTGTCAATTAGGTCATTCAGTGACCCCGGTTGCTGAAAAATTGTAGTCTTTCTTTTATGTTTGTTGTTGAATGTCCTGGATTTTAGCTGCCAAATCTTGTCAGACAACTTGGGGCAGCTCCCACCATGCAGCCCTATGTCAATTAAGAAGACCTGGACTTCAAAATATCAAATATCTTAACAGTCTCCCTAAATGTGTCCTCAAGTGGCATCCATACACCCATAAAGCCTATGTGAAACAGGGCTCTGGTCTCATTACCATTTTCACTGCCTCTCGGTAAATTTGTGCTGGGCCACATCAAATCATTTAATTCCTGTTCAATGGCAATTTTCGGATCTACGTCCAGTGTTCGTTCTTGGCGCTCTCAGCTAAAACCCAGTTATCTCTTGACACTCAGTACAGCGGTATGAATGAAATACAATAAGCCCTAGCTATTTTACACAGGTCGAAACTCATCGACCATGTCTTCTCACATTGGGTTGTAGTTGTAGGAACTGCAAAATAGTCCACTGCAAAAATGTTATCCTGCGCACGCCTTTATTCATTAGCCAATTTATGTACCACAGTGTAGCCAATCACAGAACAGGTTTGTACTTTCCTGTACTAAATGGAAAGCACCCCTCATCTTGAAATGCCAGCCTTTGTAAATTGAAAACAACTCACATTTCAAACAAACTGCGTTTTCTCAAACTTATGTTTTTGTGTTCTATGTAATGGTTTTTCCATAATAGCTGTCCTGATTCAAAAAGGGCTTACGTGTTCATGCGGCAGCAATCTGTTTTCTTTGGCCTTTACATTTTTATTGTAATTTTTTAACTGTCTTTAATGTAAACAAAAGTGGTTCAGCTTGGGTGACAGTGGCCCGGTTGGCTTGGGACAGCAGCAGAGGCAGTGAGGCTCTGTGGGCTTCAGCAGTCAGCAGCATCTCTCCCATGTTGGTACTGGTAGTGTATTAAGGAAGCCATGTTCCCTGGTGCAAGCAAGGGAAATTGACTCTTTGACTGCTGTATGGGTACTAAGATACAGCAATTGTCAGGGTTCAATGGGCCCCTCAGGGCTCTGGGCCCTGGTGCTGCACCCCTGGTTGGTATGTGAGCTGCACACATCAGCTCTCTGGAAGGGTGGAGTTCGGTTCACAGTAGAGGCTTCAGGCGGACTCCATTGCCTTCCGACATTCGGCCCTTTCCCATACAGACTTCGATAGTTTATAGGAAAAATGCTGTCACTTTCCTACCACAAACTCCAGACAAAAATGGCAGCCCTCTAGGCTAATTCAGAATGTAACTGACACTGGCAGCAAAACAATGGCTGAAGGGGGCTGATCCTTTGCCCTGTTCTATGTATGCCTGCCTATCTGCTGAGCAAAAATGTGAATGGCACTCCAACAGAGCAATGGTTGAAGGGGGTTTGACCCAAAGCACCTCTAAGTATTATTTGTGTATTATTTAAATACTATTTGAAAAATGTCATAAAGGCTCTAAGGGAACAATGATGTTTAGACTCTAGTATTTCCTATATGACGTAATTGTGGCCCTGAAGGCAATGCATACGACCATTCGCTCACGTCCAATGTAATCAATTGTGTTTGCCACCATTTTCAAAGCACAACGATTGGCACTCTGAGAATCTCAGACTAACTTTCTTCATATACAGTGTATTTTCGAGAAAATCTTTAATAGTCAGCCTCCTCATATCATGTTGAATATGGGTAGCGTGCTTGCAGAGCAAAAAGGACAGATGATGGACGGAATGCTGAACCAATCAAACATTCACCCCCAGCCACAGATCTGGGTTAAATCCATTGTTTTTTTTGCACGCCACGCCATTCCAGTTTAGACCCAGCCATATACAAATCAGTCTTGACTCCGTTCCCCATGGGAACAGACCAGCCCGAACTGCCAGGACAGGTCCTCCCTGGACCAGAAACAAGCATCCTGGGACTGGTTTTGGAGTTACACGCCCCATCAGCCAGACTAGCTTGAATCTGGTGGCATAGCGAGCAAGGGACCGATTCACAGCTAAAAACAAATAACTATTGAAGCGCTGGTGTCTAAACCGAGCATTCTTCCATTTTAAAACGATGTCCCTAATGTACTAACAAATTCGCCAGTAGGCACAGAATGGGTAAAAAACCCTTTGATATATCTGACCCAATGCTTTTTAAAACAATGTTTAAACCTCCATTTAAAAAGACAAAGTTTGAAAATATTGCCAGGGCGCTGTGCCAAGATTTAAAAAAAAAAAAAAAACTTTATGGCTGGGCATCTGTCGAACACTGCAAATTGTATGGATTTTATTATCTTTTTAAACACGTTTAATAGTGACTGAATGCTGCACTAAAATGTTCTGGTGCTTGGCTTGTTAGGATGGTATACTAAAAGCCACGCTGTGTATTGTGGTGTAAGCAGACTGAAGGACTGAGTCACAGCATTTATAAAGCAGCCACCTCCTTTGGAGCACTTTTGGTGCACGTCTTAGAAATTGAGTTGCGAAACTGGCAAGCCTTCAGCTTTTTCCTGAAGGTTGTAAATCAGGTCGAGTAGTGGAGCAGCAAGAGAGAGGGAGAGGAAATAGTCACTGCCATGTAGAGGACAGGAGTGAGGTCTTACATCAACAGTGGAAGGACACAACATCCTATCAAAGCAATGTGAGACTGAATGTTCCCAGTTGGGACAAACACAAGAATGGGGAGGAAAACTATTGAATCAGGAGCAGAGAATTGAGACAGACCACAAAACTATTTAATCATGAGCAGGAGGCTGACCCAAAGCCCAATCTAAGTAAATGATTTGTATTGCAAACAGTGGGTCTTGTCAAGTTAAAGCTGTCTGTAGCTGAGACTTATAAATAAGTGATTTCTCTGTTGCCTGAAGTTAACACCTGCCACTGGACAGTATACAAACCCATCCAAGGTATGTGTTGTTGTAGAAGGCTGAGCAGGATGTTATTTTAGGACACCAGGTTAGCTTTTGTGGGAATAAGCTGGGCATAATGCCAAAACATGGTTTGAACTGTATACTGTGGAGGTACTTTGCACAGGATTATAAATAAGGCTCCCAGTTCTTTTAATATTTACATAGGAATACAGATGGAGATAAATCTACCTGTTTGCATTTATTTATAAAAATGGAAGCAATAAAAGACGGCACTTTTAATAAGTTGCTCAAGCTGTCACTAAGCAATCAAGGGCATTGGCTGTGCAGATTGACAGCACTGAAAGTGTGAAAAGAAAGTCAGAAGATATGGCAAGTCTCTGCAGTCATTGCTTCCCCTCACCGGTAATCTTTCAGACCTAATTAACAACACCCCTCATTTGAACTGACCAGGGAGCGAAGCCCTTTTTTAGGTCTCGCCTAGGCAGCGCTTGCGCTGTCTCTGCGAGACATGCTGTATTAAGGATATGGGCTTTAAAAGCTCCGCCCATATTCAAGGACTGCCCCTCTTACGTGTTGTTACTCAGAGCTTGCGAGCACTATTTCTTTCTGAAAGCTGAAGCACTCAAGACCAGTGCTCGTGATTTACAGAGTTCTGTAGTAAACGGGGCTGTAAATCTTGCACTTATCTTGCTTCATTTGCTGTGCATTCAAAGACCGAGGTCTGTTTTGGCTGGAGCTGCCTCCTCCTCCATCCTTCTTTTGAAACGCACGGCCTTGCGACAAGGTCCCTGTCTCCCTGTGGCTGCTGCCGCCTCCGTCTCAGAGCTCAACAAGCATTTGCAATGCAATAGGTCTCACAATTGTGAGAGTTTGTGCGATTGGCATTGTAAATGACAATGCCTTTTATTTATGTGTTTTGAAAACCTGCAAGCGGTGCGTAAACATGCACTTTGTACTTATAGTTGTTGCGTAACAGAAACAAGGCTGGCAGTTACTGCACCTCTTTTACTGCCAGCCGTGCTTCTCGTAAGCAAGGACTATAAGTACAAAGTGCATGTTTATGCACCACGTGCAGGTTTTCAAAAAACATAAATAAAAGGCATTGTCATTTACAATGCCAATAGCTCAAACCCTCGCAAATGCGAGACCTATTGCTTTGCAAATGGTTGTTTGGAGTTTGTGGCTGAAAGCTGAGTTAGAAATATTTAACAGACACAATCTTCCTGATTTGTTTCTGCTCGTGATTATTTCAGTGATTGAACGGATCGAGAGTTTTGCACATTGATAACTAAACAAGCTTCTCGGGTTCTCCAATGGGATCCTGTTGAGAACTTAAGTTTCTAGTGCCCTTTATCCAGAAACTCTCATATGAACACTCACTTTCACGGTTTTTGGGTACCTTCAGAATTAGACGCTATAGAAATTCAATTAAATTAAAAAGCATGTTTCACAAAAAATGTAAATTGTAAAAAAATGTATTGTTGTACTCTATTTTGCATATTACTATAGCACCAAAACACGACAGGTAGCTTTGCAGGAGTGTACATTTTATTTTTGTAATATAAATAAATGTGGAGAAATACTAGCTGGGGTTTTATTTTCACAAAACAAAACATAATTGAGGATAATTACCAATAAAAAGATTAAAAATACAACAAAAGTGTGAGCCTTACTAATAAACATGTAGGTCGCGCTGGCTGAAACTGGTACTGGGGGGTATATTTACAAGGGGATAGCGCCACCAGAACATCACTTTTAGGGACGTTCTGGTGGCACTATGCCCTTCTCCATATTTACAATGTGGCGTTAAGCCACTTTTTGTGGCTTAACACTGCCTTGTAAATACGGCCAATTTACACACATCACTTAGCGTGTAAGGGGCATGTAATGGGTGTTGCTGTATGAGGTTCACCGCAACACTCATTGCTTTTTTACGCTGCCCCAGATTTAC
The DNA here is from genome assembly GCA_963921515.1 of Calotriton arnoldi. Taxonomy (NCBI): domain Eukaryota; kingdom Metazoa; phylum Chordata; class Amphibia; order Caudata; family Salamandridae; genus Calotriton; species Calotriton arnoldi. Next base: position 3,110,714 of record CAWUFW010001011.1, read on the forward strand.
AAGAATGTGTAAATCTGAGGCAGCGCAAAAACTAATGCCATGCAAGAGCAGGCGTTAGAATGGCGAAATGAGGAGAAATCCTTTTATTTCTACTTGTTTTTGCTTTTTCTATGTGTGCTGCATTCTGCAGCACAATTAGATGAGCAAACCACCATGAATGATTGTTTATGTGCAGGAGGGTTTCCCTTCCTGCACATGAACAATCATTAAATAATGAAGATTTGCTACTTCTATGTGTGTAGCACACATAGAAGTAACAAATCGCGATTATGGATTGTTTATGTGCAGGAAGGCACACCTTCCTGCTCATAAACAATCATTCCCTTCAATTCAGGCATCCTTGTACTATGGTGCAAGGGTGCCTGCATTGGTGCTGGGCAGCTAATTTTAGCACTAGGGAAAACACAGGGGTGCACCGTATTGTTGTAAATATGGTGCATCTCTGCATTTTAGAAATGTTTGAGCACAGCGCTGCCAAATTTGGTGCAGCTCCGCGCTCCGACTTTTCGTTGTAAATATGCCCCTAGGTTCGGCAACATGCTCTGTCTTCAGCCATATTTGGCGGTTTATTGGACAGGATGCTGTACCTGGAAGGCAATGTGAGTGTTGTGGCAGCATACTGGAGAGGATGCCCAGCAGGAAGGCAGCCTGGATGCTGTGTCAGAACGATGGGCCCCAGTATAAACGTTGTGAGAGCATGCTGGGAAAAGAGACAGGGTTGGTTTTGTGGCAGTAAGATAACAGAATGCAGTAAAAGGAGGCATGGTTGTAGCCTATTGCAGTAGACTGAGCACAAGGTAGTGGCGTTGCAAGGGCACCATGGGACCTACTTCAAGAAAAGAAAACTGGCCGAGGCCCCTGGTTAGCAGAAAAAGCAGCAATGATTAGGGTGCCGTGGGCCCAGCGCACGTGTGGGCACCGGCCCCACTGCTTTTGCTGCACCAATGAAATCTACAACCTTGGCACAACTTCAGACTGGCTCTTGTAGCAGCAGTTTGTGGGCGATGCTGTTCCAGGAACCGGCCTGGATGTTGTGGTACTAGGATAAGCAGGATGCTAAACCAAGTTGGTAAGTTGGGTGATCTTCCAGTGCGCTAGGTAATAAACTATTTCAGGAGACCAGGCTTTGAACTCTTCCAGAATAGTTGGCAGGATGCTGTACCTAGGCCACTGTGGATGCTTTAAAAATTGCCCGGGTGAACAGTGTACCTCGAGGCCAGGTTGGCTTTAACAGTTGCCTAGGTGAATTGTGTACTTGGAGGCCAGGTTGGCTTTAACAGTTGCCCGGGTGAATAGTGTACCTGGTGGCCAGGTTGGCTTTAACAGTTGCTCGGGTGAACAGTGTACCTCGAGGCCAGGTTGGCTTTAACAGTTGCCTAGGCGAATTGTGTACCTGGAGGCCAGGTTGGCTTTAACAGTTGCCCGGGTGAATAGTGTACCTGGCGGACAGGTTGGCTTTAACAGTTGCCCGGGTGAATAGTGTACCTGGCGGCCAGGTTGGCTTTAACAGTTGCCCGGGTGAATAGTGTACCTGGTGGCCAGATTTGCTTTAACAGTTGCCCAGGTGAATAGTGTACCTGGAGGCCAGGTTGGCTTTAACAGTTGCCCGGGTAAATAGTGTACCTGGAGGCCAGGTTGGCTTTAACAGTTGCCCGGGTGAAAAGTGTACCTGGCGGCCAGGTTGGATGCTGTAGTTTGACACCATGGCGCAGTTGCATACTAATGATGGTATGCTCCATTATCCGTGTTTGGCAAATGTATTCAATCAATGATCAATAATGTTGCTGTGCTCAAACCTGTCTTTTCAACATATTGCCTTTTCTTTTGTCTCTGACAGTGCATAGTTTGTAAAAAAAGAAAAAATGAATAAATTAACCATTCCTGGTTTCTCTCTCTATCACTGTTTTCTCGTCTTTCTCTTCCTCTTCCGCTAACATTGTCCTATCTAAAGCTGATACCGAAGATGTTGATTGCTCTTGCTGCCCATAAACACTGATAAAACCTCTATTAGATTTGTTTTTAAATGATTTAATAAAGACCTCAGACCCAGACCCTATGTTCATCGGACATTCCTCTTCACCTGCTCCTTGTAGGACACTATCGCTTGTGTGGTACATTGAAGGAGACAGCAGCCACGGAGCTTGCACCTGAAGGGGGCCTTCATTCCACTTTTATTTGTGCACAAGAACCAGAGGCCGAAGTGGGCAGTGGAACGGGAGAATGGAGCTCCCAAGCTTTATCAATTTGATCAAAACCGTCCCCATACTTTTTTGCACAGTCTGAAAGGGGAGCAGAAGGGACTCCTTTGTGAAGTGAAAAGAGGAGGAAGCAGCTAAAGAAAAAACAAGCCTCTCTGCGGGGAGCATGCTACCTGAAAGAAATGTAAATTTGTGCAATTAGTTAATTAGCAAATCTGAAGGCTGCTTTGAATCCTACATAGGTTTTAATTCATGGGCAGAATCTGCAATGTATCCTTTTAAAGAAACCCTATGTTAGAAATGAGGGTCTCTGATTGGCAGGTTTGTACCCTATCCTTAGTCAGGGTAAGGGGGATTACACTTCTAAAATAACCCCTGCTCACCCCCTTGGTAGCTTGGAACAAGCAGTCAGGCTTATCTCAAAGGCAATGTGTAAAGCATTTACACATAACATACAGTAATACAGTGAAAACTCTACAAAAGGCACCACACCAGTTTTAGAAAAATAGCCAATATTTTTCTGTGTAAAACAAGACCAAAACTATACAAATCCAACATACAGTAATCAAAATATGAATATTGTAAGAATAACCTTAAAATACAGTTCTTTGAAGTCGATAGCTCTGTCCGGGGCTATCACGATGTCCTGAATAAACAAATCCAACAGTTCAGGCCGACCACAGCGTTGCAGGTAAGCTGCGGTGTCGGGAAGACCCGCAAACAGTACCTTGGAAATGCAGGGCGTCGTGGACCTTGCGATGAGCTCCGAAGAGGCGGCGTTGGCAGGTGTCGATCCCGGAGGTCGGTGCTGGAGTCGTTGGGCCCTTAAAAGTCACAAGCATTACAAGTCGAACTCCTTGAGGTTGAAGTCAGGAGCATCTGCATCAGCAGGCGTCGAGGCTGCGGTGCGAAGTGCAGCGGTGCGGCATGCAGTGCCCTCAGGTCACTGTGCAGGCAGCGGCTTCGTGATGGTGTCCAGCGGCGTTGGTGGGCCAAGGTTGTGTAGTGGGATGGGGCGGTGCACCGAGTAACTTACGAGCGGTGCCCCCAGGCTACAGTGCAGGCAACAGCCTCGATGTTGGCGTGGAGCTGCGATGTGAAGTGAGGCAGTGCGAAGTGCAGTGCCCTCAGGTCACGGTGAAAGCAGCAGCTCGGTGGCAGCGTCAGGCATCATCATAGGTGAGACCAGGGTTGCGGTATGAAGCGAAGTGGTGCTCTCTGAGGTGCCTTCAGGTCACAGAGCCGGCAGCGGTGTTGTTGACGGCATTGGGTTGCTTTTTCTTCTGTTGCAGCACAAAACACACAGTTCTCAGTGCTGGTATCAGATGATCTTGAAGTCTTTGCTGTTCCCAAGACTTCTTGAACAGGGGGCAAGCTCTACCTCAAGACCTTGGAGAAACTCAGGAAAATAAGTTACAGAAAGTCCAGTCCAGTCCTTTCACTGCCTAGGACAGAAGCAGCCACTGCAGGCCAACACAAAAAAGCACACAGCAAAGTGGCAGTTCCTCCTGACAGCTTCTCCAGCTCTTCTTGGCAGGTTCCTTAGTCCAAATGAGTTCTAAAGTTCTGGAGTCAGGGCCCCAATATTTATACTACATTTCCCTTTGAAGTTTTAGGCAGAAAGTCTCTGAGTTCAGTAGAAAGCAGCTCTGTCCTCCTACGTCCAGCTTCACTACAGGAGGTGGAGACAGCATTGTGCAGAGCAGACACAGCCTATTCAGGTGCTAGTGAAAACTCCCACCACTCTAAATGCAGAAAGGTCTATTCAGCCTGGTTCTGAGTCACCCTGGTGAGGCAGGACACACCGCAACCCCCTTGTGACTGTCTAGAGTGAATGCACAGCCCCAACTCCTGTCACTCCAAAACCAGACGGTGAATACACAAACAGGCAGAGGCACACAGGATGGTTAAACACAAAAATGCCAATGGATGCTGACCTCTGACCCAGAGGTGCATTTCCCTTATGCACTCCATAATAAAATATACAAAGTAGATAGTTGTCTGTTAAATTAGTGAGAATGTTTTTATTCCCATTCAATTACATTTGGTTGGATTTGTTCATCATTTACGTTCTTTCATTTGTTATTGCTTCATAACAATGATTTCACATGATTGTTCATTCATCTATGCCCAATGCATTTCGGGCGGGAAGCCCTTCTTCAGGGGCTGTGTGAACTGGAAAGTAGAGGAAATTTCAGGTTCAGTACAAGAAAACTGGAAATAATTGAAATCAATGGTGTGTAAGATGACGATATCAGTGAGATTTATATGAAGTAGAGATATATGGGAATCACCGTGCAGTTATAATCTGTGCAAAGTAGACGACCTTGTTGAGTTTAGCAGTCTACGTAAGTTTTACACACGTTTGTGTTGGCACTTTATTAACTCACGGACCATTTATTAATGCACCGGGGCATGGCACAGTACGCTTGATCAGTTTTAGACACACGACGCACGAGTTCACCCGATATTGCATGTAGTTGCCTGTCGGCAGTTCGAGTTAAATGAGGCACAATCTTACTCGACAATGTTACCGTACGCAATAGCATGAAGTCGATTTTCTACCGCTCCGAGTCAAACAAGGTACAATTTTACGCGGCCTTGTAATTGCACATAATTGCATGGAGTCACATCGCTCACCGAGCACTACGTCTTATTTGAAAACCACCTTTTTGACAATCGATGCAACGCGGCGTCCCAGACACAATGTGATACTAACAACACCAACAGACCCCCAAACTTCTGGGTCTACTTTGCACAGATTATAACTGCACGGTGATTCCCATATATCTCTACTTCATATAAATCTCACTGATATCGTCATCTCACACACCATTGATTTCAATTATTTCCAGTTTTCTTGTACTGAACCTGAAATTTCCTCTACTTTCCATTTCACACAGCCCCTGAAGAAAGGCTTCCCGCCCGAAATGCATTGGGCATAGATGAATGAACAATCATGTGAAATCATTGTTATGAAGCAATAACAAATGAAAGAATGTAAATGATGAACAAATCCAACCAAATGTAATTGAATGGGAATAAAACCATTCTCACTAATTTAACAGACAACTATCTACTTTGTATATTTTATTATCGAGTGCATAAGGGAAATGCACCTCTGGGTCAGAGGTCAGCATCCATCGGCATCCTAAAGACTATCCTCTTACTCAGGAGGATTAACCCGATTGCACCACCGACCTGTTTAACTACACCTATATACTCTTTTCAACCATAGGAGTGCGCCACACTGGATTCAGTCTAGAGTTATAAACACAAAAATACCCACTTTCTAAAAGTGGCATTTTCAAACACACACTTTAAAAACCACCTTTACTAAAAGATGCGTTATTAAATTCTGAGCACAGGGATCCTAAACTCCATTTCTCTATCTTTTCCCAAATGAAAGTTACACTTTCAATAGTGAAAAATGAAATGCACAGTATTTTACTATCACAAAATACTATATGTTCTACCTTTCACATGCACTGCAACCTGCCCATGGGGCTACCGTAGGCCTACCTCAGGGGTAACTTACATGTAAGAAAAGGGAAGGTTAGGGCCTGGCAAGTGGGTGCACTTGTCAGGTCGACATGGCAATTAAAACTGTGTGCAGACACTGCAGTGGCAGGTCTGAGACACCTTTGAAAGGCTACTTGGGTGGGTGGCACAACCAGTGCTGCAAGCCCACTAGTAGCATTTGATTTACAGGCCCAGGGCACACACAGTGCACTGTAATAGGGACTTACTAGTAACTCAAATATACCAATCATGGAAACCCAATCATAACACAATTTACAGTAGGAGCACTTCCACTTTAGCACTGCATAGCAGTGAAAAAGTGTGCAGAGACACTAAACTAGCAAATACGAAGTCCAGCATACCATAAAAACAGGAGGTCAGAAAGCAAAAAGACTGGGGAAACACGCCAAAAAGCTAAAACCAGTGCAATACACACCCGTATTTCCCTAGGGCATTGACAAGGATTCAAATCAGTGACCATCCAGGTATACCCACAGATATCTGAAATGATTTCATTAACCAACCACACTGTCATGCCACAAAAATGCCTTTGCAAAGATGAATTTGAGTTGCATTTATTTGTAATTTGAGGTCTGTGCATTATATTCTTATATGCAGTTACTTGTAGGTTAAAGGCTAACAAAATATTTATAGAATATTTTGTTCTTTTAGCGACTTCTCTGATACCGACCCTACACCTGCTGGCCATGCCCCCATTGCACTCAGGATCACAGTTCCCATACTTTTCTTTATGCACTCTTACCACTGACCAGAACCCGCATGCTATGTGAGTGCGTGCATTCATCCCACCCTCCAAACCTAAAGTTTACATTTCTTAGCAGATTTTAAGGATTTCTTTTAAGATGAATGTTTTAAAACCTACTTTGAGAAATAATGTGAATACACCTGTCTCTCTTCTTGTGTAGAGAAAAATACAGTGACTCTGTCGGGGAGCGACAATTATTTAGTTTATCAAGATTAGATCATATAGGGTAACAATATACTCAATGAGTCGAATAATACTGTAGATAAAATAAATCAGTGCGCGCAGAAAACATGAGTCAGAGGACACCACAATACAAATAAAGGACAAAACAATACTTTGCATCAAGAATATTTGTTATTGAGTCGTTCCATCAAATCTCACAAATGAGCATAATACAAGGCTGTCCAAGTGATAAGGTATACAAAGTGACAAGTGTTTCAAAGTGACACGAGTGCTCAGTGCTAGTGACAAGGTGTGTATATACAATTGTGGAGCTATGTACAAGTATATACAATTTCAGGAATGGTCAGAATAAAGATTAACAAAATCTCTCTGGTAATGGCAAGGTTGCTCTGTGGTAAGGACCAGAGGTATGTAATGACTGAACCAACGTTAAGCGTCGACGTTTCGACCCTGATAACGCATAAATGATATGTCGTGACGGGTCTTCTTCAGGACAAGGGGACAGCCCCAGATTTGAAATGGCGTCCCGTGAAGAATGGGGGCTGCCAGGTGAATCTGCATATGACAGGGAAGACACAAATAGGCTCAGAAGCACCACTGAAAAATATGCTGGGCAGAAGTCCTATGGTATATGTAATTCAAAAGGGTTATCTTGGCCAATGCCCTTGGGCTCAAAGAACAAAACGGGGGATAATTCCAGCACCGACAATTTCAAGATAATCCAGGCAATAAGTCCTTGGAAGGAGACAGCCGCTACTGCCCTCAATCCACGTGGCCAAAACGCAACCACATTAAAAGCTTCACACGTGCAACACCTACTGTGCACAAACCAGGAGCACCGGCCACATCCTCCGCCTACGGCAGGAGACTAGAGGCCCCTCAGTTCGCAGCGCCTGCCCAGGGGGGCAGCTTCTTCGCCCTACAGCCGCCTTGCTCACAGCGTGTCCTGTACCAGCTCCTCAATGACACGCACACTCACATCTGCCTGGGTAATCTACTTCTACGTTGTTCCCTGACGTCACTACACAAGGCCCAAGGCGTCCTGAGCCACCTCCATTCCCACAGCCCTGGGCATCCTACGAGGCGTCCCAGCACCATACCCAGGTGCACCCTGCGACGCCTTCCTCTAGCAGCCTGCAGTAATACTCCCGGTTTAAAGCCAACCGGTACGACCACACCCAGCTGGCACGATGTGTGCCCAAACCTTCTCTTTGACGAATCCAGTACCATTTCTCCCAAAACCTGGGGAGCCGGCCATGAAATGGGCAGATTGGAAGGGATACTTCCTCAACTACTTATCCGCCCTAGAAGATGAAGGAGAAGAAGACTTCTCCAGCAAACGCAGAAAAAAGATACTGTTGCACAACCTAGGTCCTGAAGGATTGCGAGTCTATGAGAATATGGTGAAGAAAACGAGGGCCCCCACAGACACTGATGTATTCCAACATGCATTAGAAGACTTAGACGGTCATTATCAACCAGTCATCTGCATAGCCATAGACAGATACAATTTCTTCCAACGGAAACAAAACAAAACTGAGACGGTAGAGGACTATGTCGCTGCACTCAAGAAACTAGCCGTAAACTGTAAATTTGGTCATCTCCACGACGAACTGGTGCGCGACCAGATCATAATGCACACGGTCAACACAAACGTACAGGAAAAACTATGGGTGAGCGGGGAAGCGCCCCTGCAGGAAATCATAGCGATTGTCAAAAAAGCTGAACTGTCCAAAAGATGCGCCGCGGCTGCCAAGAAGGACAATGAAAGCACTCCTGCGGTATGCCGAGTGAGTGACAAAACAGCATCCCCTGACAAGCCAGCCCCCTATGCAGGAACCAGGTCCACTCGATGACCTACGAGGCCCCCTGCTGGCACCACTAAAACCCCCCCTGAGAGGAAAGGTTCTTGCTACAGGTGCGGGAGCCAGGCACACATGGCCAATGACATCCCGCCTTCCATGTGACATGTTCATTTTGTGGCGTGGTAGGACATTTTGGCAAGGTCTGCAGACGGAAACCCCGCAATAACTCTGTAAAATGTGTCATATATGACTCTGAACCTGAGGTGGGGGAGGGGGATTGATGAAGACGATTGTATTTTATGTATTGAAGAACAAGTATTGGGCGTAGACGGCATTGCACGTAAGAAACCATCATGTATTGTGAGCGTGGGAGGAATTCAGATTTCCATGGTGGCTGACTCAGGGTCCCCATTCACAATCATACAGAGGGAAGTCTGGGACAGCAAATTTGCCGACATCATAGGGCATCACCTACACCCCACAGACATACACCCCGTCACATTCACAGGGGAAAGGATTCCAATGGTAGGGTTCTGACCCCTAAAGTTTGAGTTCAAGGGGCGGGAGACCACAGGAAAACTGTATGTGGCTGAAAAAGGACCCTCGGTCCTCGGATGGACCGACCAAGGAGCGTTAGACATACAACTTCACCCCAGCGGGGACATTCAAGTACTCATGACAAACAAACCCCCCACACCTGCCATGGCCAACTTGAAGAACGAAGTCCCCGACGTTTTCGGAGGCACTATTGGCCAACTGTCGAAGTTCACACACAAAATCCAACTGAAAGAAGGGGCCACGCCGGTAAGCCACAAGGTACGCAACATCCCGTTCAACTGCAGAGAAGCTGTGCAACTCGAACTGCAGCATCTGGAAGACAACGGCATCATTGAACCGATCGAGAGCGCGGAATGGTTGGCGCCCTTGGTAGTGGTGCGCAAACCCAACAGAAAAGTGCGCCTTTGCATCGACCTCAGAGAACTAAACAAAAACATACTGGTGGACAAGTTCCCCCTACCCACGATCAACGAATTGCTAGCCCAAACCAAAGGGGATCAAGTGGTTTTCCACAATCGATCTCACCGCGGCATACCACCAGATCCTGCTCCACCCCACATCCAGGAAGTTGACCTCCTACATTACCCCCTTCGGCTGCTACCGGTTACGGTGACTGCCATTTGGCCTGGCGTCCGCTGCATCCGTTTTTCAGAAATTGATGCACATGCTCTTCAAAGACAGCCGTGACGTCTTATATTTCCAGGACGACATACTCGTCATGGGTCGCACGAAGACTGAGCACGACGTCAACCTCAGGACAGTCCTACAGACACTCTCGGTGCACGGTCTCACGGCAGAAATGGAGAAATGCAAGTTCGGCCTCCGATCGGTGACCTACCTGGGTCATGAGATCGGTGAAAATGGGATCTCTCCCAAAAAAGCCAATGTGGAAGCCATCAAATCTGCGCCCAGACCACAGATCAAAGACGAAGTTCGCTCCTTCCTGGGGTTAGCAGAATTCTACAGCAAATTTGTCAAGAACTTTGCGACCAAGACACACACGTTGCGTCAACTACTAAAGGAAAAAAACGCGTTCAGCTGGACACCGGATGCAGACTTCGAATTCGAGACTATCAAAAAAGACATCTGCGAGGCGGTACCCCTGCAGGGATACGACAGCTCTGCTCCCAGCATCTTGACGACAGACGCCAGCGAGAAGGGATTGGGTGCGGTTTTGACCCAACGATCCACAGACGGCACCGAAACCACCATAGGATTCGCATCCCGCTCCCTTGCTCCCAACGAGGAAAAATTCAGTGTCATTGAAAAAGAAATGTTGGCCTCCATCTGGGCAATGGAGAAATTCCGACAGTACCTCTGGGGTTCCCGGTTCACCCTCAGAACAGACCACAAACCGCTGATCAAAGTCCTCACGTCCAGCGGTCACGCCAAAGCCACCCCGCACATCGCCAAGATGGCGCTTCGCTTACTGGACTTCGTCTACGACGTGGAATACTTGCCTGGCCAAAAGAACAAAGTGGCGGACTACCTCAGCCGCTCCGCTGCCATGGAAGACGCGACGCACCACAGTGAATGGGACGAGTACCAGGTGGCGCTCACAGCGGACCACAAAACCCTCATCAGTATGCAAGACTGGAAGTTGGCCTACGACAACGACCCTGCACTGTCCGAACTGAAAACGTTTGTCACCCAGGGGTGGCCCGAGAAGAAGCACTTGAAGGATGAGGCCAGGAAGTATTGGGAGGTGCGCGATGAGCTGTCCCTCAGTGACGACGCCACCTTCTTACTCAGAGGAGACAAGGTCATCCCTCCGAAAGAATTAATAGACCGCATCCTCACCATATGGCATGAAGGCCATCTAGGGATCGTGAAATCAAAACAAAGGATGAAACAGTCATACTGGTGGCCAGCCATCGACAACAGCGTTGAAAAGTTTGTCCGTGCGTGCCAACATTGCGCCACCGCAGATAAATCACTGACAATGCTCAGACCTCCAATGGGCGAATTCAACACTCCCACCAACCCCTGGGAGGAATTGTCAGTTGACATATTGGGCCCCATCCTGGACTCATGGGGAGTGCCCCAATACGTCATTGTCCTCATCGACAGGTACTCTAAGTGGCCGGAAGTGGAAATATGCGACAAAGTAGACACTGAATCTGTCATTGCGTTCCTGACCAATGCATTCTTGAGGGAAGGGATTCCAAAAGTCCTCACGAGAGACAACGGTCCCCAATTCACTTCGGAGAAATGGACGGCCTTTATCGTGAGAAACGGCATCAAGAACATACACACTCCAGTGTACCACCCTGCTGGAAATGGCCTAGCCGAAAGGTTCAACCGGGTCCTCATGGGCTCAGTCCAAGCTGCCATCAGCGCAGGCAAGAACTGGGAAACCGAGATCAGACACACAGTTTGGGCCTATCGCATCACGCCTACACTAACGGGCTACTGTCCATTCAAAATACTCCGGGGAAGGGAACCCTTCACGAGGGACAACTTAGCGTGGATGAACATGAAACTTCAAAGCAAATGGTCCCCGGCGGTGGTCAGACGCAACATCGAGAAGGCCCAACAGATCTACAAAGCCAATTATGACAGGAGGCATGGAGTGCGAGAGGTCTCCTTAGCCCTAGGGGACTGGGTCAGAGTGAAATTGGGCCACTTAGGAAAAAAAGGAGATAGTAAATTCAGCAAACCCCTACAAATCAAGGAACTCTATGCCCGTTCGGCCCAGCTCAGCGACGGCAAAGTATGGTCCCACAGCAGAATGGCTAAGTGCAACAAAGTCATCCGGTGGCACATCCATGGCACCACCAAGACAACGGGAAACAACTGGGCAGACAGTGATCTCGACAACGTCGCACCTCCTGTCAGCACCGCATCTGGAACCACGATGAGGGGAACGGGGGGTGACGATGAAACCACCAGAGTACGGAGTAACGAGAGTTCCACTCAGCACACATCACCTCCATTAACAGATGCCACTGGCACCACAGATGTTAGGCAACGGGTCCCAACCACACACGACATGAGCCAGGGAGAGAACATCACAAAAACCAATTCACACACAAGGGAACCGCCGGAAGAACAGGTCTCCCTCACACGCACCCGCACAGGCAGGTTAGTGGTGCGACCAAAGAAATACAGCGAGTTCGCCATGTAGACTTGCACCCAGTGTTACATCTCTCTCTCTCTCATCTTTGCCCCAGTAGAATGAGCGTCACACCTCTCAGCGGCGCGCTGTTCATATAACATAACGTGGGTAAAGCCTATGCAATGTTCTAGTAGTTCTCTTAGTGTTGTTAAGGGGGAAGATGTGTGGTGTCGCGGTCTAGATGCCGGACACCACGTGATGGGCGGAGACTGAGGGGAGTGCGCGTGAGGCGGAGAAAGGTTACGAGGAGAGAAAGGAAGGCATCCACCGGTCTCCCTCTCTGAAAATAAAGTATTCGTCTTTCCTCACTGCGGCCTCCGTGTCTTCTTGGGCGGGCAGCCCTACATTACAGATTACTTAACTCTGGGTGACCAAATACCAAAAAGTTACTATAATATCGTCTTTGATTTTATTATGTATTTGCGCTCTCCAGCATCTTTCATAATGTCTTCAGACATTGATCTCATATGCTGTGCATCGATAGAAAATTACAACAGGTTTTAGTGTCTATAAGACCACGACCTATGCTGTGATCTCATCGCGCCAGGATGGCCGGTTTTCTATAGGGTAGACGAGAGTGAAACCAAGCCAATGGCTCATTACATTTAGATTTCCGGGCCCACCTAAATGCACTCCTGTTGCCCCTTTTTTCATCTCTTCCCTACCGCAGATAGAGGGGGTTCTGCATCTTATGCAGTTGCCATATACCCTGCTCATGTACTGTGGAGTCTGCTGCAGCAGTTCCTTTTGAAGTGGTTCTTAGCCTGGCTCTCTCATTTAGGAGGCCAGCGATAACGATCGGCTGGGATGCCGCCTCGAGTAGGTACCAGTGGCTTAGATTAATTCAAGCATTCCATTCATCACTTTTTCGTATACTTTCATAAGTGAGACCGGTATGCCCAGACATGGGTTCTGTGCACACTGTGCCACCGGAACCAAGCTATACCTAACTGATATGCCCTATTAAGGGCGAAACCTGTCTTGGGTTGCCTGTGTTCCGGTTCAGGGAGGACCTGGCCTGGCAGTTTGGCCTGTACTATTTCCAGCAGAGGAGGATCAACACTGATTAGCATATGGCTGGGGCCAAACTGAGGTGTCAAGGTGTGCAAAATTACGATATATCGGGATGTGGCCCTTAGTAATTACCAGTTGCTGAGATTAATTCAAGCATTCCACCCATCACTTTATTAATAATTTTTTGTATACTTCCCTAAGTGCCAAGCACAGCTGTCTGACAACCTGGGAGCCTATCCATGGGTCTGGCTTAGCTGTAGAATCCCCTTGAGAGAAGATGGCTCTGAAAGAGAACCTTGCACTTACCCTATCCATTTCCATTGAGGAGCCAGGTACCTACACTATACCAGCCTATGCCTGCCTAGCCTGGAAATAAACATCTAGCTGTTAAACAACTTCATCCAGACCTACAACTGTAGCGGTGAAACAAAAGTACACCCTACACTCTGATTGGTGGGGCATTCACAAACACCAAAGAACATCCAATCAGATGCCTTGCAAGGCCCTCGATGTGCCATGATCCACATACCGATATCCTTTTCAAAAGATCTATGAATGACCATGCTTCCCCAGTCTCTGAACCATGCATAAACCATTAATGTATTAATATTGTATTGCACCAGCCAATGACGATGGACACCCACGCTGTACTACATTGAACCTGGACAGCAGAGAACAAGCCCTAGAAATAGAAAGGAGACTCATTATCCTAGACAGTTTGCAATAATATTTCTTTTTCACAGGAAAAGAGGTTTCAATCTTCTCTTGAATGGGACTGGATCGATTTTCAGTCAAAGCTTAGGTGCAAATTTTGCAATTTATTAATTGCATATCCATGTAAATATAGGTTTATGGCCGAACATGCCTTTTCCATATTTTAACCGTACATTTCCTCCACTATGGAGCTCATTTAAAAGCCCATTGCACCGACGGTGCTTCACTTTTTTTGACGCACCAGTGGCGCAATGGGCTTGCTCATATTTACAAGGCCACATAAAGTCACCCTGCGTGACTTTTCATGGCCTTGAAATATGGGCCCCTTTCACACATTACTCTGCATGAAAGGGGCGTTCCATGGGTGTTGCTGGGGGTGTTCCCATGCAACATCCATGGAACTTGACACATTTCCAGATTTACAACATTTTGTAAAACTGGGAATGCGTCAAACTCCTATGCATCACCGGGGGAGGAGGGGTAAGAATGGCACAACGAGGAGAATACTTTTATTTCTCCTCATTTTTCCTGTTTCTATGCATGCTGCAAAATGCAGCACGCATGGAAAGAGGATAATGCCATTAATGGTTATTTTTGTGCATTAAGGTGTCCCTTCCTGCACCAAAACAATCATCCTCACAGTGCAGGCACCCTTGCAAAATGACGCAAGGGTGTCTGCGCTGGCGCATGGCAGGCAATTACGCGCCAGCGCAGGGGAAAGCACAGGGATCCATTGTATTGTTATTAATACGACGCATCCCTGCGCTTTGAAAATGACGCAGCACGGCACAGCTAAATGGCTTGTGGCACCGCACTGCGTCATTTCCTTGTAGATGAGGCCCTATGTTTTTGTCTGTCACTACAAAGCAGCAGTGAATGGTAGAGGTAGTGAATGAGCACACATTTAAAAACTGTACATGAATTCATGAATATTCCGGCACGTCGGCTGTGCAGGTTTTTGAACGTGTTCTGTTATCATCAGTGCACAATTGCGGCCTAGATGTCTTCATGGGCAGAATATGAAAAGGACTTTTAAAAGTAAGTTTATCTACTTTAAAGTTGCTTGTATATTTTCCACATATGAAAGGTTAAATCAGCTTTAAAGTGACCCTCGAGTGCTAAATTTTAAAACAAAGGAAAACATGTGCTTGGCTGATACATTTAAAATGGTCTGTTTTCAAGGACTAAGCCAAATGTATCGACCATATTTTTAAAGGGATAATGCTAATACTTTAATAAATGCAGGAGATGGCTTTCAGTTGCAGCCATGTGTAATATGTGCCTCCACTGGAATCTATTGGCAGGTTCATCCACCTAACACTTTTCCAACGTCTTTAAAAACAGCAGCCGGCGCCTGGCAGTAATGAGCAAAATCTGGAGTTGAAAAGCTCTCTTTTTGTCTGTCTGAGGTGTCCCGTGCACAAAGACACGATCGTCTTGGCACTCAGCCTTTAGTAGTTTAGGGCTAGCCAGGTTAAACAAGCCCCATTCATGATTGTTTGGTGAGCAAGGGCCCCATGGGCCACACTAACCTGTGGGGCTGGCTTTAAGATGATGTGAACCGTGGGCAGCGGCGGCTCCTCCGCTGTGGCGGAGGAGCGTTGTCCTCCCCTGCCAGCCGCAGCAGCTGCAAAACTTGAAAAATAAAACGATAATAAAGCATGTTTATTATTGTTTTATTTTTCACCATATTGTGGAGTCTAGGGGGCAGGGCCATGGGGATGACAGGCACAAGGGGGAGTGGTAGGTGCACTGTTGTCAGTGCGCATGACGGTTTGGCAGGCTATCTCGGGACAGCTAAACCGTCATGTGCACTGAAGCTGTCTCCAACCCGAGCTGCTTTGCCGGGTTGGAGACAGCAGACACAGGCTTCCAGTCTTCATGGGAGCGCAAATCGAGGGCGCTCAGGCCAATCCTGATACTGCTCTCATGCTGTGAGAGAAGCGTCTGGATGGGCTTCAGGGCAGTCTGGGAGTCTGGGCCTGCAGTAGAGCCAGAAGAGCGGTGATATTCATGTACATTTTTTTTTGTCCCCGCCCGCCACTTTGCCCAGCCTCCAGCCAGGACTGTCCGTGGGGCTGATGGAGCAAGGACTCGAGAAAATGAGACTTGCCTGATAAAAATCTTCCATTAACACTTACTAAGTATTAATTGATAGATAAGGCGAAACTAACATGCACCCAACATAGAAACAAGGGGAGAAAAGCTTACGCATGCTTGAATTAATGAGAAATAAAACGCAGCACGATTAAAACCCGCTTTAACTTGCTAAAACGCTTTGCGCATGTGCGAACCCGAATGACGCATAGAATAACGTGACTAACTCGCTTTGAGAGGGAAAAACCCTCACGCATGCGCAAGAAGAATTGAAATGCGGTCTTAAGGTACCACATGCTTGGCATATGCTTGCTTGATTAAAAAGAAAGCTGCTGCTTTTAACGCTTTTGCACAAGAGTAATAATAATTACATGGGATAGAGTAGAAGTGGGTGGTGAACAGTGAGAATTACATGTTCAAGAAAATAATATTTGTTTTTGATTGTTTTATTAATAGTGAATATTTGGGCCTGCTGGGCCTTGACTAAAAAAGAAGATGGCGAAAGCTGCGCATGAGCAGTGAGTCCATGAGATGACCGATGACACAGAGGGAGCTGAACGCTTGCCAAACCCCAAGGACAAAAAGGATGGGAAAAGAAGAAGATGTAGCAGCAAACTGTGAAGCTTGTATTAAGTGAATTATGGCATTTGCAACAAAATATGCATGTTTCAAATAAAATTATGAATGAGTAGAAGGGGCAGGATTAACAAACAATAGGTTTTACTAATAAAATGAATACGTCAGCTTGGGATGATGAAGACACCCCTAACCCCGTCCAATCATATTTCGTAGTTTAGTGAAGTTGCAACACTTGAGAGTGGGACATGAAGAAATAAAGAATATAACTAGAGTGATTTGAATAGAGAAATTATTGCTGCTGCTGATATTGACGATGACGATGATATGATGCGGACAACGCTGCTGGGAGCTGAGCAAGTGAGAGAGAGAGAAAAGACGAGTGTAGACTCAGAAGATCCAGACTATTGCCTGATTAGAATTGAAGATTGCGGAAGAATATCAAGGAGGGAGAGAGTGAAAAAGAGGGAATCGCCCTGGTGCGTCGGGTTGTAGAGAAGTCTAGTAAGTATCAGACCTGTCCTGATCTTATCCTTTGATCTTTGTCTCCTGATCCTAAGTCAGGGGACCTCCACCAGCCCTTTGGCCAGAGAGTTGGTTTTCCTGTTATCCTCATTAGGTAAATGTCATTTCTATCTAGTATTTGCATATTTCGTTGCAAATGTGTTTAATGTGCCTTATGTCTCTTCATCTATCCACTCTTATGCATTGATGTTTGTTGAAAGCTTGTGTAATTGAATGTATTTTGCTTTATGATTGCTCTCTCTCCCGTTTGATAAAATGGAGTTTGCATTGTGTATTTGTAATTGATGAGCGTTCAACTTAATGACTGAAATTTTAGATAAATTCATCATAATTATTATATTCAGAGTTTGTGGTTATTTCTTTAAGAAGTTTAGTTAAGAAGTTGTTAATATCACCATCAACTAACTCAACTAATGGTCCATCGACCAGAGGAAGAGTGTTGATTCGTGGAGATTAGTTAGTCATGATTTGTAACTGTGTGGTTACAGGGAAATAACTAATCAGAATTTGTGGAATTATTTGAAATCAAAAACCCTTCCAGTGGGAAACTGGCCAAGGAGAATAAAAATAAAGGTATTTGGATAAAGGTATATGGGCCCATTGAAAAAGTTCAGTTTTGGTGTGTAAGATATCCAACCATGGCCACTTCGCGCTGGATCAGTTTTTCTGGTAGCAGAGTTATGGTTATTATTGATCAGTTTGGTGATTAATGATTATTGACTATATGTTCTTAACATGAAAAGTTAGTGTCTTGTTCTATGTTGTCTGGAAGTACAGGTACGGAGATACCTGGGAATCCCGGGAATTTAATTTTGAAGAGTGTGGGAAGGAAACCACACTGCAGAAGGTTACTCGTCTGTTGTCATAATACCTAAAAGCTACGGAGGGCTGTAGGTGTTATATTAGGGACTATATTGTATAAAAGTAGAGTGTGAGTGATAGCGAAGGGTCTACCTGTGAAACTTTGGCCTTACCCGAAGGAGGAGTATCCCTAGAGGAGTAATAGGTTCTCCCGAGCTTAAGTGAAGGGTAAACAGTGGTTTTTACTTGTAGTGTAAGGAAGTACTTTCTCTTTGAAGCAAGTGAATAAACTATCTTTGGATTAGCGGAGCAGACAGAGTAGCGCTGTTTTTACGTTGTTACTAACAGAAAAGATATTAAGAAAAGTTTAGAAAAAACACTGCTGTATTACCTTGTGAAGGGAGGGTCAGTAGCAGGAGTCATACTGACGTCACAGAGAGCCGCGCTGGTATTGGTTGAGACAGCGGGCGTGTAACAAGTGCAAATTGTAAAGGGAGGGTCAGTAGCAGGAGTCATACTGACGTCACAGAGAGCAGCGCTGGTATTGGTTGAGACAAGAGGGTGTGTGGAAAGTTCTAATTTGTTGGTAGACAAGAGCCGCACAAATATTGGTCGTGAAAGAAAATACGTAGTGAGCCCTGATTGGACTGTTGGGGTGAGTCGCGCTGGTATAGGACGAGTGCTGAGAAACAGAATACGTAAGAAGACGGAAGAGTTTCTAGTTTGGCTTGTTGAAAATAACTAATTACAGAATGAAGTTGATTAATAAAAACAAGAATTTCTTTAAAAAGGATAAGCATGTAGTAACCAGAGAGGGGATTCTTATGCCACCCCCTAATACACCTGCTTCTTTTATGATGTTGGAACGAGGATACCATACGTGTGTTTGGTTGGAAAATTGGGTGGAATATATGAAAGGTGATGGTGTTTTAGCTTTCCCTGAAAATGGTACCTTTAATGTAAGGGTTCTTCAGAATTTGAGAAATCGGATGAATACATTAGAACCTAGTCCTAGGTTGACACAGTATGAAGCTTTGGAGGAATGGGAAGTTGAGGCATTTGAGCGAGAAAAATACAGAGGAGGCAGAAGAATAAATAGGGGATTTTTCCCAAGATATCCGTTTGATACTCGTGGAGATGAGATGAAAAGATGGAGAAGAGCTGTAGTAACAGAAGGGTTGTATCCAGTATTGATGGCTGAGGATCAAGCAGGGAGTAAATGCATAGAAAAAATGAAGCATACAGGTATGGCAGGAACAGAATGTGATGAAACAGATGATGAATTATTAGAGGACATTTTAGTTAAAAGACCTCCACCTTATCAAGAAAATGTTGGAGATGCAACTCCAAGTGCACCAATGATGAGAACTCCCTTAGTTCTGCAGGTTTTATATGATCCAACAGCTACCCGAGTGTTACAGGAGAAGGAAAGGGATGCATTGAATAAAACAGAAGAAGAAATAATTCAGAAAATAAATCAGTTAGGTTTAAATGCTCACGCCTTGACAGTGCCAGTAACGATAGGTCCGGTTATTCCATTATATGGGGATAAACGAGACACCCCGAGATTACAAACAGTAACAGTTCCACAAATTAATGTTAGAAAAGAGGTAGCAATGTCAGAAGATCTAACCAGTGAAAGTGATTCAAATATCTCGTTACTAGATCTCCCTAATATTGAAACAGTAGCTGAAACGCCAAGGAGAGGTTCACCTGTGAATAAAAAGAGAAAGGAATTGATTGATACTCCCACAGCAGGAAATTCAAAAGGATTCTCGCCAGATGACCTAGAGGAGTGGGCGAAAGGATTAGACAAAAAGAGACCTCAGACACCAAGTATAGATGTAGCCAAGTTGAAAGTGGATTTGGAAGAAATGATCATTGGTACAATAAGCCCAGAGAGATTAGGTACATACAGAGATGAAGAATTGTTGTTCTTGTGTAAAAGTATAACCTGGAGAGCAAAGAATCTGCATGAGAAAATAGTAGAGGTTGCTTCAGGATTTGGAAGAGATATAGAAAAATCGAAATTATTGCAGAAACCATATAGGGCAGAATTTACGGACAAGGATTTAGAAAGTTTGAATGCATCAGGAAGGAGATTACAGATCAAAGAATTGATGAATAATTTGAAGAAATGGGGAGATGCAGACAGATGGAGAGGTAGGTAGACAAAGAAAAGGGATGAGGCAGCTATAAAGGAAGCATCTGCATTCCCATTAAGAGAAACAGAACAGGTTGAAAGAGTGTGTCCCATGAGAGAAGTTCCTGGAGGTGGATATGTTCATGTTCCATAGTCCAGACAGGATATTTTGTCTTTTACAAATGATTTCCCCAGATTAAGGAAGAAACCAGTTGAAAGGTACAAGCAGGTAGAGAGGTTTGTGAAAGTTTCAAAGGTATTGTTGAAGGATTTAGATGGTCTGTTTGATATAGTGGTGCCAGCTGATTTATGGACAGAATGTTAGATTACGGTTGATTGGCCAACTGAAGAATATCCAAGAGATGCAAAGACAGGTGCACCTTCAGAAGAAGTGATGAAAAGGTATCAGCAAGTGATTACTTTCGTGAAAGGGAAAATTCCTCCAAAGGAAACGGATTGGGTTAAAATAGATAGAACAACTCAGGAACCAAAAGAGTCAGTGCATGCGTATTATGAAAGGTTGTTACAGGTATTTAGCAGTATAGTGGATGTGAAAATATTGGTGATAAGGATATGGGACATTTTGTGTACAGGTTTGTGTATGGATTGAGATCGGAAATTAGTCAGATGATTCAACAGCATATGCTTTGCTGGCAAAGCAAGCCCATTGATGATATTTTAAAATACGCAAAGTATTGCAGTGATGATATTGATGCAAAGCATAAGATATTGAAAGAAAAGATGATGTGGGCACAAGTGAGGTTAGCAGAACATCAAGAGGCGAGTACTGGTTCTCAAAATGAAAATCAGTTGAATAACCAAAATCAGAATAGTCAAGGATTGAATGGGAATAAAGGAAAAGGGCGAATGAGTAGAGAAGAAGCAAAGAAGAAGTTTCCTTGTCATGCGTGCGGAAAGCATGGCCATTGGAAGAAGGAGTGTAGAAATGTTCAACAGAATAATGGGGTAAATCAAAATTTAAATCCACAGATGCAGAATGAGGTGGTTGTGAACCAGCAGCAACAGCAGCAGGTAGTTACTCCACAGTTACAGGTGCCACAAGCTCCTATGCCCAACTGTATGAACGCTCAAGTACAGAGATACAGTGTGAACACCGGATTTCGTGGAGAGAGTGGTAAGAATACACAAGCGGTTCAACAATATTGGATGCACAGTAACGAGTGTGATTCGGATAGTTCCCAATGACGGTGCCTGAGGGGGGAGGAAGAATGCGTGCTTGCCACATCTTTGGCGGTAGATCAGTCAGGTCTATTTGTTGACGGAAAAGTGGAAGGTAATGACATCACTTTCCTAGTGGATACTGGTGCTACCCGTTCTACTGTGAGAGCAGCAGGAATTCCAAACCTACCCCTCTCGGGAGAAACTATCCAAGTTGTAGGAGTCTCAAATAAGCAAATAAAAACCCCACTTACTAAACCAATAGAAGAGAATATTGGAAATTTCAAAGACATGCATCGGTTTGTGGTGTGTGATTCAAGTCCAGTTAACTTGTTAGAGAGGGATTTGTTGTGTAAGATGAATTGTATCATCTATTGTACACCTGATGGTATTGCTTTCCAAACCCCTGATGAAGATATCGCTTTCAAGATGATGTTAGCAAAACAAGGAACAGAAGTGGATGAGATGTTTTCACTTCTAACTGAAAACAGTCTACCTGATGAGCTGAGAGATACAGTGAGATCAGATGTATGGGATTTTTCAGGAAAGGAAATTGGTCTGATGGCAAACGTAGATCCAATTAAAATAATGATGAAGGAAGGTGCAATTTATCCAAACACCCGACAGTACAAAATGAGTCCTGAAGTAAAAGCAGGAGTGGCTCCCGTAATTGATCAAATGATTGAACAAGGTATTCTGACAGAAATAATGGGCAGTCCTTGCAACTCACCAATTATGGGGCTTAAAAAGCCTAATGGCAAATATAGAATAGTGCAAGATTTGAGGAAAATCAACAAAATAGTAGTACCTTGTTGTCCAGTAGTACCAAATCCAGCAGTAATTCTTTATCAGATACCTTGGGATGCACATTGGTATACAGTGATTGAATTGTGTTGTGCCAAGCATTCTTTTCGATTCCGTTGCATGTAGATAGCCAATATCTTTTTGCATTTCGGTTCGAGGACCGTGTTTTGGCATGGTGCCGAGTACCTCAAGGGTATACAGAGAGTCCCTCGATTTTCAATCAAATTTTGAAAAAGTACTTGGAAACATTGGTTATGCCAGGAAACTTGGTTTTGGTTCAGTACATTGATGACCTACTGGTCGCGTCAAAAACAAGAGAGGCTTGTGTCACAGACACAATTGCTTTACTGAACCATTTGGCAGAAGGTGGGCACAAAGTGTCACTAGAAAAATGGCAGTTTTGTCGACAAGAAGTCAAATATTTGGGACACAAGATAGAAAGGTGAGCTAGAAAGGTGACACCAGAGAGAATAAAAGTGATTCGACAGATGAACCTACCTAGAACTAAGAAGGAAGTACGAATGTTTTTGGGAATGGTTGGATACTGTCGTCAATGGATCAGTGGATTTTCACTGCTTGCAAAACCCCTAATAAAATTGACACGAAAAGATGTGATGGACCGGATTGAATGGGATGATCAAAGTGAGGATGCATTCATAAAATTGAAGGATTGTTTATGTCAAGCACCAGCATTGGGAATGCCTGATTATGCAAAAGAATTTGCTTTATTCTGTTGTGAGAGAGAAGGATGTGCGCTTTCAGTATTAACCCAAAGACATGGATTAATGAGACGTCCAGTGGCATATTTATCAGCCACTCTGGATTCTGTGGCCGCAGCATTGCCTGACTGCTTAAAGGTAGTAGCTGCTACCTGTATGAGTCTGGAACAGAGTGAATCTATAGTAATGGGACATCCTTTGAAAGTGTATGTCTAGGGGCCAACAAGGATGTATTACGTAGGCTGCAGATGGTACAGAACGCTGCGGCCAGAGTACTATGTCGAATTCCCAAAGCTACTTCCATCTCTAGCTATCTACGCGATCTTCACTAGCTAAAAGTGGAAAGCCGAGTTAAGTTCAAAGCCTTGAGCTTCTTATTTAAGATCAAGTTCGGCACTGCTCCCCAATACCTGCAAGCCTTAGCCCAGCCCTACCAACCTTCACACCTGCTACGCTTCACAACCCAGAATTTTTTTTTGATTCCCAGGGTTAGACTTTCACGGATGGGCGGCCGCTCGTTCGCCTTTCTTGGCCCTACTCTATGGAACACTCTCCCTGCATCCCTTCGTCACGAAACAAGCTTTGCAAACTTTCGCCAAGGTTTAAAGACATGGCTGTTCAACCAATAATACCATCACTATCCTTTTCACTCTTCAGGCTGGCGCTGGGAAACCCTTTTTGGGTGCGCCTTACAAAAATAATTTAACATAACATATGTCCCAGATTCCGTTGAGATCCTTTTAACAAGGACTCGAACACAACACCTGACCCCTAGTCGGCTGACTAAGTATGAAAGAGTGATCCTAAGAGCTGAAAATGTAAGTGTGATAAGATGTACCACAGAAAATCCAGCAACCCTGTTGCTGGACCCATTCTGTGAAGAAGTGAAGGAAGAAGTGGATCATGATTGTTTGGATCTAACAGAAATGTGTATAAAGCCCAGGCCAGACATTTTAGATGTTGCCTTGGGAGAATCATATTATGTATTGTTCGTGGATGGGTCATGCTTACGGAAACAAGATGGAGAATTGAGTGCTGCCTATGCTGTCTGTACTATATCAGCTATTCTAGAAGCATCCTGTCTAAAAGGAGTCAAGTCTGCACAAATAGCCGAATTGGCAGCTTTAACAAAAGCTTGCAAAATTGGAAAAAAATTGAGAATAACCATATTCACGGATAGTCATTATGGTTTTGGGGTTGTGCATGATTTTGGCCAAATATGAATGCAAAGGGGATTTCTGACTTCTTCAGGATCTCCTATCAGAAACAGTAAAAATGTCAAAGAATTATTGGAAGCATTGCAATTGCCAAAAGAAATTGCAGTGGTCAAGTGTGCCGCACATAAGTCAGGAAATGATTATGTGACACAAGGCAACAAATATGCTGATCAGGTTGCACAATTTTGTGCTTGAAATACAATGGCTTTGAACAGAGGGTTGGAAAAAGAAACTACCAATTGCCAACTAATGTTTTTCTCTGCTTTTGAAACATGGGATAAAGTTAGACAGTTGCAGGATGAGGCAGATGTAAAGGAAAAGGAATTCTGGATCAACACAGGTTGCACAAGAAGAGCCAATGATGAGGTATGGGTGTGTCCAGATGGAAGACCAATAATGCCAGACAGTATGTTATCACAAATGGCAAGAGTATATCATGGAGCTACACACATTGGAGGGATGCTATGATTAGACACTTTAGGCAGACATGGTATAATCCCAAGTTTAGGCTTAATGCAGAGAGTCTCTGCCAGCGTTGTTTGACCTGTCAACAGCAGAACCCAGGAAAAAGAACATTTGTCAGTTGGGGAAAAATTGGAAAGGCAGAAGGACCATTTACAAGACTGCAGTTTGATTTTATAGAGTTGCCACCGTGCAACGGTCTGAAGTATGTTCTTGTCATTGTGTGTCTGTTTTCTCTTTGGGTGGAAGCTTATCCAACAAGAAAGAATGAAAGTCTCACGGTTGCTAAACTGCTCTTAAGAGAATTCATCCCTAGATTTGGATGTCCAGTCACTTTGGAATCAGATAGAGGACCTCATTTTAACAATGAGATCATTCGATTAATCTGTACAGCTTTCAAAATTGAGCAGAAACTACATTGTGCCTATCGACCAGAAGCATCAGGAGTGGTCGAGCAGCTGAATGGTACAATAAAATCCAGGTTAGGGAAGGTGTGTGCATCCACCTCACTGAAATGGCCTGATGCTTTGCCCCTTGTCTTAAAGAGCCTTAGAAGTATCCCTGACAGAAAAACAGGATTGAGTCCTCATGAGATTCTTATGGGAAGAGCAATGAGACAAGCATTTGTACCTGGAAACAAACTGATGACTATAACTGATGATCTAGTATTGGACTATTGTAAAGGATTAGCTGATCTGGTACGTTCTGTGTCTCACCAGGTTGGAGAAGATGCAACCACAGCACAACCGAATCATGCTCATGATTTGTGTCCAGGAGACTGGGTTATGATAAAGAAGCACACAAGAAAGTTGTGTCTTGAACGCAGGTGGAAAGGACCGCTACAAATCACATTGGTCACAACAACGGCAGTGAAGTGTTTTGGTTTGCCAAATTGGATACATGCAAGCCATACCAAAAGAGTCCAAAATCCTCCTGAACGACAAGAGCAGCAACTGGTGGAACAAAGAAAAGAACCAGAAGCTGAAAGTTGTGAAATCGAAGAAGTCAGAGAACCAGACTCTGAAGAACGAATCAATGATGAACAACCGAGTACAAGTCAAGTAGGGTGGGCACTGGATACTGGGTCTCAAGAGACTGCTGTAGTTGCCGAAGAAGAAGAGCAAGAGATTGAAAGACCAGAACGAATCAAAACAGAAAATCCAGATCAAGCTCAATCAGAAGAAGAAGAAAATGAGAGACTGATAAGTTCGGGACAAAGTCAGTTAACAAAAGAACCTGCTACAGGAAACTCAGGTCAAGATCAATCAGAAGTAGAAAATTAAGAATTAAAAGATCAAGAAGAAAATCAAACGACAGAAAGACAAAAATCAGAAACCCCAGAACAAGCTAAATTAAAAGAGAAAGAAAATAAAAGAACGTTAGAAATCGATGAAGAAGGTGAAAAGGCAGTTCAAGCAAAAAGAATCAGAAAAGGTGATCACTGGCCAAGTGGAGTAAAAGGACTGAGATATATATTAAAAAGAAGAACAGGAAAAGGGTTAGAACAAGTAAACAAAATATCAAGTCAAACAGAAGAAGAAAGTCCAAGAAGAAAGTCTTTGCGAAAATCAACAAGGGAAAGAACTCCAAATAGAAAATATAAGGCTCCTGAATGGACTTACGTTATACTTGAGGACTTTGAGAATCTTGATTTGAATGAAGAACAAGAAAATGTTACTAATGAAAGAAGTGATGAAAAAAAAATTGAGACCACCTTAAAAGAAAGACTGTGACACAGAAAGTGGAAATTTTACAAACAAGAAGAAAATAAAGGAACCAGATGAAGAAAAGAAATTAAAAGATAAAGGGGAAAGTAAAAGATTAAAAGCTGTTGAAGTGTGGGATCACACAAAGATTTATATACATCTTAGTTTAACAAAAGAGGATATAGAAGACAAGTTAGAGATAGGTCAATTTAGAATACTAAAAATGGCAGAAACAGAAGTGACTGAACATCCAAAATCTAGTTTAAAGCAAAGATGTGTTAAATGGTGTTTGTGCAGTATTTTGTCACTAATGTTAATATGGTTGTTGCTAACAGTTGTGATACCTATTTTAATGGTAAATAACGATACAAATAATACTAATACAAGTAATCAAGTGAATATAGGCACTAAAGGAATGACTGCTACTAATTTAGAACAAATAGATGAGACTATGTATCAACATGACAGATCAAATAGTGATTCGTCATTAAATGTATTTACTAAACTTCTTTTTGAATATGTTGATACAATGGATCTAAGTGACTTATGTTTGCATGAAACTACCTTCGTCTGTCTCGGAGGGGGTGACTTATCATCATCTCCCTTTAACATATGGTGTGTCATGTAGTGTTATGTCCAGTCTGTTCTATAAAACAGGCAAATTGCAGTATTATTACTCTAATATGGATTTAGTATTCCCAGAGATTCCTATTAGAAGAAACCTAAACCCAGTACTTAGTGCTAAAGATGCAGAATTTATGGGTGAGTTTTTCCTAACAACAAACCCAATAGACATAACATATGCGCATAAAAACAATTTAACATGTATGTTACGAGATGAAGAAAAAGATTTCCTAAATTTAGTAGAGGAAAGAAGACAGGATTTTCAAAAGAAGGCTGTTGAACAGAAGTCACATGTACCTCCATGGGCTAATAAGGAAGGGGACTATAAGAAAGGCGAGACTCATGCTGAAATGTCCCTAGACTTGTCAAAATTGGGAAAATTCTGTCTACATAGACTAAAAACAGACTATAACAACATTTTCATTGGTTCTAGTGATTGTGAACATACCTTCCTAATCATGGGGGATGGGGACTAAAAGGTGGAACGGATCCTGTTTTTCCAGGAATATATTATGTGTGTGGTAAAAATGCCTATTATAGGTTGCCAACACAGTGGTATGGAAGTTGCTATCTTGGGATAGTATTTCCAAAGATATACCACATTACTAAGAACAATGAAATTAATGTAATAAGTTGAGGACTAAAACGAACTAAAAGAACAAGTTTTTCAGAAATAGTAGGTGATATATTTGGTGCACTGATACCGTCAGTTGGAGTCATACTGAATTCACATAAGATATGCAAATTGTCAACAGTAGTTGATCGTCTTTCGACAGATACTGCTGGGGGATTCTTAATGATTAATACTGAAATGGTTGCAATTAGATCTATGGTTTTGCAAAATCGACTTGCTGTTGATATATTATTGGCAAAAGAGGGAGGAGTCTGTGGCATGTTGAAAGTCCAACATTGCTGTACATATATCCCAGAAAAAAGTAAAGGTATTGAGGGATATATTAAGAATATTACAAAGATTCATGATGAATTGACCCAACTGGAAGTTGACGGTGTATGGGAAAGACTTTGTAAAAGTATTTCCAGTATAGGTAGTTGGTTTTCTATTTTAGGGAGCAGTCTATTAGGAAAAATCCTAATACCCGTAATTTTTGTTTAACAATAGTAGCTCTGCTGATGATAATGACATACAGATGTTGCAAGAATAAAACAAAAACAAGAATGATAGCAGAAATAAAGAATAAAAGAATGGGAAGAAAGAGAAACAGAGAAGAGATCGAGTTAGAAGAGATGAATGGAAGTCTATATGATAAAATGAAAGGAGTAGGTATGAAAAGGAGAATAGAAGAATTAGAAGAAAGAAAGGAAGACACTAAAGGTCTAAATGAATAAAAGTTGGCACTTGGTAATGTTGGGTATTTTATGATGGCTCAAAAATGCCATCAGAGGGGGATTGATGGAGCAAGGACTCGAGAAAATGAGACTTGCTCGATAAAAATCTTCCAATAACACTTACTAAATATTAATTGATAGATAAGGCGAAACTAACATGCACCCAACATAGAAACAGGCGGAGAAAAGCTTACCCATGCTTGAATTAATGAGAAATAAAACGCAGCACGATTAAAACCCGCTTTAACTTGCTAAAACGCTTGGCGCATGTGCGAACCCGAATGACGCATAGAATAACGTGACTAACTCGCTTTGAGAGGGAAAAACCCTCACGCATGCGCAAGAAGAATTGAAATGCGGTCTTGAGGTACCGCATGCTCAGCATATGCTTGCTTGATTAAAAAGAAAGCTGCTGCTATTTACGCTTTTGCACAAGAGTAATAATAATTACATGGGATAGAGTAGAAGTGGGTGGTGAAAAGTGAGAATTACATGTTCAAGAAACTAATATTTGTTTTTGATTCTTTTATTAATAGTGAATATTTGGGCCTGCTGGGCCTTGACTAAAAAAGAAGATGGCGAAAGCTGCGCATGAGCAGTGAGTCCATGAAATGACCGATGACACAGAGGGAGCTGAACGCTTGCCAAACCCCAAGGACAAAAAGGATGGGAAAAGAAGAAGATGTAGCAGCAAACTGTGAAGCTTGTATTAAGTGAATTATGGCATTTGCAACAAAATCTGCATGTTTCAAATAAAATTATGAATGAGTAGAAGGGGCAGGATTAACAAACAATAGGTTTTACTAATAAAATGAATACGTCAGCTTGGGATGATGAAGACACCCCTAACCCCGTCCAATCATATTCCGTAGTTTAGTGAAGTTGCAACACTTGAGGGTGGGACATGAAGAAATAAAGAATATAACTAGAGTGATTTGAATAGAGAAATTATTGCTGCTGCTGATATTGACGATGACGATGATATGATGCGGACAACGCGGCTGGGAGCTGAGCAAGTGAGAGAGAGAGAGGGAAGACGAGTGCAGACTCAGAAGATCCAGACTATTGCCTGATTAGAATTGAAGATTGCAGAAGAATATCGAGGAGGGAGAGGGAATCGCCCTGGTGCGTCGGGTTGTAGAGAAGTCTAGTAAGTATCAGACCTGTCCTGATCTTATCCTTTGATTTTTGTCTCCTGATCCTAAGTCAGGGGACCTCCACCAGCCCTTTGGCCAGAGAGTTGGTTTTCCTGTTATCCTCATTAGGTAAATGTCATTTCTATCTAGTATTTGCATATTTCGTTGCAAATGTATTTAATGTGCCTTATGTCTCTTCATCTATCCACTCTTATGCATTGATGTTTGTTGAAAGCTTGTGTAATTGAATGTATTTTGCTTTATGATTGCTCTCTCTCCCGTTTGATAAAATGGAGTTTGCACTGTGTATTTGTAATTGATGAGCGTTCAACTTAATGACTGAAACTTTAGATAAATTCATCATAATTATTATATTCAGAGTATGTGGTTATTTCTTTACGAAGTTTAGTTAAGAAGTTGTTAATATCACCATCAACTAACTCAACTAATGGTCCATCGACCAGAGGAAGAGTGTTGATTCGTGAAGATTAGTTAGTCATGATTTGTAACTGATTTGTGGTTACAGGGAAATAACTAATCAGAATTTGTGGAATTCTTTTAAATCAAAAACCCTTCCAGTGGGAAACTGGCCAAAGAGAATAAAAATAAAGGTATTTGGATAAAGGTATATGGGCCTAATGAAAAAGTTCAGTTTTGGTGTGTAAGATATCCAACATTGGTCACTTCGCGCTGGATCAGGGCCACACTGGGCGCTGACCTAGAGGAGTTCACTGACCTCAAGGGGGGAGTGGGGGGGCTCTGCGTTTAGCAATAACTTATGATCTAAAAGAACCTGCTGCAGAGTTCCTTGTGCTTCCAACTTTCAGGCAGCAATAAAAATGTCAAGATGATTCTTGTGATTAATTTTCCTGCTAGAGAAACAAATCTTTTGTCTAGTGGTAGTTTTGACAAGCCATAAATTAGCACAGAGGGTTAATATGCCTGCTGCAGAGAACTGATCTCTATTTTATGTTGATAGCTGAGTGGATTAGTAAAGTCAGCCTTTACCAGCGCTTTAAAACAAAAGAAATGTAGGTGAGAGAGGAGCTATGGAGAGATGAGGGGCTCGTTTGCCAGATGGTAGAGAGGGAATCGGAGGAGGCCGTGGGTGGAGCGCCAAAAAAGATTGTCGCACCAGGCACCACGAGCGCTAAAGCTGGCCCTGCTAACCTGGCTCCTATGGTAGCAACTCAAAACTTTATCGTACCATGTATTATGTCCAAAATATCACTTTTTATAGTTTGTATCACACTGTACATTTTGTGCCACATTCCTCGCATCAGTAAATGAAGTACAGCACACGAGGTTATTACACGTCCATAAATGGCAGCCATTGATATATACGAACTTATAATACTAACACACATGCGCCACTGTCTGGGCACTAAATCCTGTTCAGTCAGAAATAATTGTGGTACGTGCTTTTAAAACCTGTCCCATTGTCCCCAGCTTTTAGCCGCGAAGGCCCTTGATTATAAAAATATACCATATCCAATCAGAAAATGAGAATCGTGGGTGCTAGATACATATATAAAAAAGTAAACCTTGCACAATTCCTGCTGACTGCTGGATTGTTGGGCCTAACGCAATGAAAATAGGTAATGTGATGATTTGGCCCTCCCCCTTTTATCGATCTAATGCCTTTTAAGCATATGTGTAAAGAAATACTACCATGTAAAACCTTTATCAGTAGGGATCACAAAAGACTCTATGGCCCTCATTAGGAGTCGGCCATCTCAAGACTGAGACCTGCCGTATGGAAATAAATCTTGGTCGTACCTCATTAGGAACATTCCATGCCAGGTCCCCTTCAAATAGGAACACATGCAACAAAATAGCCATATGCAACACAACCTTCCTATTGGGACTGACTGGTGGCCAGGATGCGACTTCATCAAGTGGCAGGATAGAGGTTTGGACTCCTGCTACAAATGCTTTATTGCGGTGGAAGTGGACTTCTCCAAATGAGTGACAACAGGGTAAATGGGGCCGCACTCCACATCCTGGGATGGGGACTTATGTATAAGGGTGTGGGTGAATGGTGAGGCTTCTTACAAAAAGGTAGCTTGGTCAGGTGTTGAGGGGGAAGAAGATCTTTCAGGAAGGAAGTGGTACACCCAACTGACACTTTTGAGTTTGATTAATGATATGGATTAACTTTCGTACTGTCTACCTTGTTGTTCTTTCTGAACTGAAGTATCAGCTAAGAGAGAGTGCATGTGAGTGTTCCTAGTTTAAATGATGCCCTTTGTGCTGACTCCAAACCCAACGCCCATGATGTCTAATGAAAAATATGAATGTGGGTACTATACATTTTATTCTGATTGTGCAAATCAGCAATTAACAAATTGTGAAACATTGCTTCTGCACATCTGTAGCGTTTAATCTTCCCTTTTCAGGTCTCGCCAAGGCAGCGCTTGCGCTGTCTCTTTGAGACATGCTGTATTCAAGATATGGGCTTTACGCTCCGCCTATGTTCTGTCCATGTATTTTATTGGCTGCTTCCAGTGTCTTTTGGAATTGTGTTTATTTCATTGGTTTATTTGTTTAGTAGTCCCTCCTTGTCCCTCTTTAGTACCTCCTTCTCTTCACTTGTAACCTCCCATAAGGACAGCCCCTATTACATGTGTCCTTACTCTGTATGTTTTATTAGCTGTTAGTGAGCACTATTTAGTTAATTAATTCTTTGTTTGTAGTTGCTGTACCAGGCACGACATGCTGTCTGGCTTTTGCACCTCGCCCTTGTTTGTAGTTGCTGTAGGAGGCAAGACATGCTCTCCCGCTTCTGCAAACCGCCCTGGTGTCTCACTGCATTGTGACGCTGCAGAGGAGGTAACATTTTTTAAAAGCACTTTAGTTTAAATTAATTTATTTTACTTCACGAAGTACAGCGCATTTGATTTTGTCTTAGCGTTATGTTTTTATTGGCCGCAGTGTGTACGTGTACCTTTTACTGCACCGTGACATGCTGTTACAATGTTAGGAGATGTTGCTTCATACTTGCTGTACTTTCTTTGGCTTAGCGGACTGCAATCTTTTTTTTGTTTGTTTATGCCCGGCCCTCACAAACCGTAAGCAATTATTATTTATGTTGAAAATAATTTTAACAAAGTGCTTTACTTTAGACTAATTTATTTTACTTTACCAAGTAAAACACATTCAATTTTGTCTTAGCATTTTGTTTTTATTGGCCACGGTGTGCAAGTGTACCTTTAATGCACCGTCACAGGCTGTTAAGAGATGTTGTTTCGTATTTGCTACTTCACAAAGTAAAATGCATTTTTCGTAGGTTTAATCGTTCAATTTTTATCTGCAACTTTGTTTCTGTGTTTTTTAGAGTGGATACTGACTTGTTTATTAATTAATGTTTTGGGGTAATTACTGTAGTCGGCATGATAGTTGTTAACATTGTGTTTTTCTGCACTTTGGATCGGATCCTGGCTTTCAGTGCAGCATGACATGTTGTTCCTACCTTAAAAAATGTCAATGTCACTTTTTGCTAAGTTTTACAGTCATTTTATTTTTTGGGGTGTGTGCATTAATTATTTAGCCGCACAACGGCTTTTGTTTATATGTTTTTTATACGTGGTGTGTGTTAAGTATCTATCCGCATAACTGCTTATGTTTATATGTTTTTATGCTCTTTATATTGTCTTTGTGATGTGTTCACTTTGGCTAACGGGTCTAAATGGGCCATAAGACGTGTTGAAGCTGCGGGTCAAAATGCGCCATAAGCCGCGTTAAAGCTGTTACTACTGCAATTAATTGTTTTTTCAGGTTATGATGATGAGCAAACCACCCCCAAATGTACCAAACAAAATCAATTTATATTTATGGTTGAGGTGACTTAAATAAATCACATTCACGATATGTTTTTATCGGCCACGGTGTGACAATGCACCTTTTAATGCACCGTGACACCCTCTTACAATGTTAGAAGGTGTTGCTTCGTACTTGCTACTTCACAAACTAAAATGCATTTTTTTAGGGTTTAAAATGCATTCACGATATGTTTTTATCGGCCGCGGTGTGCACTGCAGAGGAGGTAACATTTTTAACTTGCGCCTGAGTTTACATTTATTTTTTAACTTCACTAAATAAAATACATTTCATTTTGTTTACGCGTTTATTTTTTAACAGTCACTGCTGTAAGTGCACCATGACACAATTTTCGGCTTTACCGGCTGCCATCGTTTTTGGGTGTGTTTATGTGGAGTTTTAATCAGATTCTGTCTATTTTGTTATTTCATGTTTTCTTTTGTATTTACTGTAAATTGTTTTTTCAGGTTAATGATGATTGACAAACGCACCAAACACAATATACGTACATGGGCTTGAAAACACTAATCAAGAAATAAGTACAATAACGACGCAAGGGGAGAACACAGAACATTTTCAGTCGATCGATATAAATAACACTTTACTAATGGATTGGTTACAAATAAGTAACGACGTCGAAGACTTCTCAGATGCATTAATGCCACATTTGCCAATTAAAAAAGAAGTCATTTTTTCAGATGTATGCATAACACACATTAATGCATAAAAGCGAAAATTACGCAATAAAATAAAAAATGTACATAAAGTGATTATTTTGTCTATTGTTATAGTATACATTATCTATATGACATACAACCAATAAAAACATAAAAAACTTATTTGATTTATCAAAAATAAATGTAAACAATTATTATTCCAAAGTCTCACTATCCCCACAGGCCTAATAACAACGTTCTTTTCCAGGGTTTCTCACTTCAGGCTTTAGGACAAGTGCACAAACTTGGTAGATCAATATACCCAGTCCTTCTGGTCTCTCTCAATTTCCTTTAGCCACTCATACTATCTTTGTCTCTCAATATCTATTAATCACATAATTATTTTCCACCTAACAACGTCACATAATTCCCCTACACAAATACAATAGACACCACACAGAAATAGACAACTAAAAAATGCAACGCAACTTACTTAATTTAACAACACAACACATACATCCACTACACTACAAACCAAACATCATACCTATAAAACACCACCATTTACAATGTCAACAGCTCTAACTCTAAGCAATGCGACACCTATTGCTTTACAACTGCTTGTCTAGGCTCATCGGTTATTCCTCATTCTAAATACTCAAGGCTGCGCTGCTATCTGCTTCTCTGGTCCCAGTGGTAATTCCTCATTCTAAGTCCACTACGCAGTGCTGCTAGCTGCTTCCCTGGTCCCAGTCGTAATTCCGTATTCTAACACCTCTAAACAGTGCTGCTAGCTGCTACTCTGTTCCCGTTGGTAATTCCTCATTCTAAGTCCTCTAGACAGTGTTGCAGCTGCTTCTCTGGTCCCAGTGGTAATTCCTCATTCTAAGTCCTCTAGGCAGTGCTGCAGCTGTGTCTCTGTTCCCAGTGATAATTCTTCATTCTTAGTCCTCTAGGCAGTGCTGCTAGCTGCTTCTCTGGTCTCATCTGTAATTCCTCCATTCTAAGTCCTCTGGACAGTGTTATTAGCTGCTTCTCTGGTCCCAGTGGTGAATCCTCCATTCTAAATTCTCCACACATTGCTGCAGCTCTTTCTCTGTTCCCAGTGGCCATTCCCCATTCTTAATCCTCTAGGTAGCACTGCAGCTTTGTCTGTTCCCAGTGGTAATTCCTCATTCTTAGTCCTCTAGACAGTGCTGCAGCTGCTTTTCTTGTCCCAGTGGAAATTCCTCATTCTAAGTCATCTAGGCAGTGCTGCAGCTGCTTCTCTGGTCCCAGTGGTAATTCCTCATTCTAAGTCCTCTAGTCAGTGCTACAGCTGCTTCTCTGGTCCCAGTGGTAATTCCTCACTCTAGCTCTCCTACACAGTGCTGAAGCTGCTTCTCTGGTCCCAGTGGTAATTCCTCATTCTTAGTCTTCTAATCATTGCTGCAGCTGTTTCTCTTGTCTCAGTGGTAATTCCTCATTCTTAGTCCTCTAGGCAGTGCTGCAGCTGCTTCTCTTGTCTCAGTGGTAATTCCTCATTCTTAGTCCTCTAGTCAGTGCTGCAGCTGCTTCTCTGGTGCCAGTGGTAATTCCTCATTCTCAGTCCTCTGGGCAGTGCTGCTAGATGCTTCTCTGGTCCTATTGGTAATTCCTCATTCTTAGTCCTCTAGTCAGTGCTGCAGCTGCTTCTCTGGTCCCAGTGGTAATTCCTCACTCTAACTCTCCTACACAGTGCTGCAGCCGCTTCTCTTGTCTCAGTGGTAATTCCTCATTCTAAGTCCTCTAGTCAGTGCTGCAGCTGCTTCTCTGGTCCCAGTGGTAATTCCTCACTCTTAGTCCTCTAGACAGTGCTGCAGCTGCTTCTCTGGTCCCAGTGGTAATTCCTCATTCTTAGTCCTCTACGCAGTGCTGCAGCTGCTTCTCTTGTGCTCAGTGGTAATTCCTCATTCTTAGTCCTCTAGTCAGTGATGCAGCTGCTTCTCTGGTCCCAGTGGTAATTCCTCACTCTAACTCTCCTACACAGTGCTGAAGCTGCTTCTCTGATCTCAATATTTGTCCTAAACAGAGTGCAGCCAACTGCTTCTTTGGGCCTGTCAGTAACTCCCCCATTCTAAATACTCTGAGACATAAAACGTTCAAATCCTGCATTCCCTGCACTGATACTTCACACTTGTCTTGATAGCTGCTTCTCTGGTCTCATCAGTAATTCCTCATTCCTGGTCCTCTAAGCAATGCTGCTTCTTTGGTCCTGTCAGCAATTCCTCATTCTACGTCTTCCAGACAGTGCTACTAGCTGCTTCTCTAGTCCTGACAGTAATTTGTCATTTAAAGTCCTCTACAAAGTGCTGCAGCTGCTTCTCTAGTCCTGTCGGTAATTCATCATTTGAAGTCCTCTAGGCAGTGCTGCAGCTGCTTCTCTGGTCCCAGTGATAATTCTTCATTCTTAGTCCTCTAGGCAGTGCTGCTAGCTGCTTCTCTGGTCTCATCGGTAATACCCCCATTCTAAGTCCTCTAGACAGTGTTATTAACTGCTTCTCTGGTCCCAGTGTTCATTCCTCCATTCTAAATTCTCCAGGCAGTGCTGCAGCTGTTTCTCTGTTCCCAGTGGCCATTCCCCATTCTTAATCCTCTAAGTAGCACTGCAGCTTTCTCTGTTCCCAGTGGTAATTCCTCAGTCTTAGTCCTCTAGACAGTGCTGCAGCTGCTTTTCTTGTCCCAGTGGTAATTCCTCATTCTAAGTCATCTAGGCAGTGCTGCAGCTGCTTCTCTGATCCCAGTGGTAATTCCTCACTCTTAGTCCTCTAGACAGTGCTGCGGCTGCTTTTCTTGTCCCAGTGGTAATTCCTCATTCTAAGTCATCTAGGCAGTGCTGCAGCTGCTTCTCTGGTCCCAGTGGTAATTCCTCATTCTAAGTCCTCTAGACAGTGCTGCAGCTGCTTCTCTGGTCCCAGTGGTAATTCCTCACTCTAGCTCTCCTACACAGTGCTGCAGCTGCTACTCTTGTCACAGTGGTAATTCCTCATTCTTAGTCCTCTAGTCAGTGCTGCAGCTGCTTCTCTGGTCCCAGTGGGAATTCCTCATTCTTAGTCCTCTAGGCAGTGCTGCAGCTGCTTCTCTGGTCCCAGTGGTAATTCCTCATTCTTAGTCCTCTAGTCAGTGCTGCAGCTGCTTCTCTGGTCCCAGTGGTAATTCCTCATTCTTAGTCCTCTACACAGTGCTGCAGCTGCTTCTCTGGTCCCAGTGGTAATTCCTCATTCTTAGTCCTCTACACAGTGCTGCAGCTGCTTCTCTTGTCTCAGTGGTAATTCCTCATTCTTAGTCCTCTAGTCAGTGATGCAGCTGCTTCTCTGGTCCCAGTGGTAATTCCTCACTCTAACTCTCCTACACAGTGCTGAAGCTGCTTCTCTGATCTCAATATTTGTCCTAAACAGAGTGCAGCTAGCTGCTTCGCTGGTCCTGTCAGTAACTCCCCCATTCTAAATACTCTGAGACATAAAACGTTCAAAGCCTGCATTCCCTGCACTGATACTTCACACTTGTCTTGATAGCTGCTTCTCTGGTCTCATCAGTAATTCCTCATTCCTTGTCCTCTAAGCAATGCTGCTTCTTTGGTCCTGTCAGTAATTCCTCATTCTACGTCTTCTACACAGTGCTACAGCTGCTACTCTAGTCCTGTCGGTAACTCATCATTTGAAGTCCTCTACACAGTGCTTCAGCTGCTTCTCTGGTCCCAGTGGTAATTCCTCATTCTAAGTCCTCTGGGCAGTGCTGCAGCTGTGTCTCTATTCCTACATCCACTACACTCCAATCCAAAACCCATAGGTAAAGACATGATGATTTACTACACCAACAGCTCTAACTCTGACAAATGCAAGACCTATTGCATTGCAAATGCTTGTTGTGTCTGGTGTCAGCCAAGACCTTTTGATTTTACTAAATTAAATATATAATATACTTATTTATAGGGACTTTTAACCAGCCCTCTTTATCCATTGGTGTGTTGTTGTGTCATTCACATTTTTCTTACACCCTGTATAGCATACAGAATGGGGTAGCTCACTATAGTAAACTTCACTGTGAGTGACAGCATTGAGTGACAGCACTCTGCTCTTTCACAAGGAGTACATCTACACACAAAGTAGTTCTATTTCTGTGCCAGTTGCTACTATGGCAACAAGTGATTTTCGAAACCAAAGTAGAATTTGCTTTTAGGCCATTTTTGTTTATGTTGGGCAAGGGCCTGGTAGCTCCCCACCAGTAAAGTTTTACAAAAGTCATGACAAAACAAGCATTGACAAAGCAAAAAGTCTGTTAGCCAACACCAAACGCATTAGCTTTGCCATTGCTTTTTTAACCCTGCTGAAATTACTGTCGCTCTCCAGGAGGATCCAACAGCCATTATTTAGTTGAAGACCTGAACACCCTTTCCGCTGTACAGCTATCTCGGGGACACATGCATGCACCCTCTAACCTCCATTGTTGTTTCAAAAATGCGCAGACACTTTTAGATGAAAGCTGTTGTCTGTCCAGGCACACTGAGCATCCCCCCTGGGCGTGGCACCTGGGGGTAGGAGCACGCGATGGCACGAGACAGCTCTTTCCGCTGTTTTATCGCTCCCAGCAATCATATGACGAAAGAATGCCATCCGGTCTGCGGGCATGACAGATGTTTCTGCCGCGCGCAGGCTACCGATCGAAGGCAGATAACGGGCATTCGTTCCTTCCCTCCCACCATACTGCTAAATTCAACACACATCTTGCAGGCGCACGTTCTTACATAATGTCACCGCATGGTTCAGCTCTCAACGCCTAGGAAATTATAACAGTTCACATCCAGTCATCCGTCCATCGGTCCTCCCATGCATGCATGCTGCCATCCGTCCACCCCTGCATGCACACTGTCATCCGTCCACAGGTCCATGCAAGCTGTCATCCGTCCATCTGTCCACCCGTGCATGCATGCTGCCATCCGTCCACCCATGCATGCATGCTGCCATCCGTCCACCCGTGCATGCATGCTGTCATCCGTCCACAGACCGCTCTGGCACAGACAAGCCCTTTCCGTCTCTCTTTTACTCTCTCTCTTGCTATCTCTCACTGTGATTAATCTTGATTAAAAATAAAGATAAAGTACTCACAGGAACAAGTTGCCACTAGGCCGAGGACCGAAGAGAGAGAGTTTAGCACCGATACACATTTTCTGCAGGAAGGCATTGTATCTCGGTCTGGTCTGCAGGGAGACTTTCCAGAGTGAGGACTTAAACATCCTGTCTAGCTCCACCCCTGGGCCCGGTGACAGCTCCCCACACAGCCTCTGAGAGCTGCCCGAACAAGTTTA
This sequence comes from Calotriton arnoldi, assembly GCA_963921515.1. Classification (NCBI taxonomy): domain Eukaryota; kingdom Metazoa; phylum Chordata; class Amphibia; order Caudata; family Salamandridae; genus Calotriton; species Calotriton arnoldi. Next base: position 3,149,726 of record CAWUFW010001011.1, read on the forward strand.
CTTGTCATCTTCGCTCCCATTTCAACCGAAAGAGCTTCTTCAATTTCAAATAAACAAGTATGCACGGATGAAGCAGGCCTTCTCTCTGCCCACTATGCCGCATGTCACACAGGAAAGGAATAAGTGTCTCCAATTCCTTCAACGTGGGATAATTCTACAATAACGCACAGGCCCGTTGCCCGGGCGGCAGGCCTGGAATCCAGCAGCCTTCTCCGGGACAGTCAATGATTAAACAGCCTCATGCACCGGGGCACTCAGTGCTGGGTGCTTACTGAGGCTAACTGAAGCATCCAACAATGAAAGCTGTGCATGTGGTAAACACACACACATAAACATGGGCACGCGCACACACAGATATGCACAGACACACAAGCACACACATAAACATGGGCAAGCGCACACACAGATATGCACACACACACAAGCACACACATAAACATGGGCACGCGCACACACAGATATGCACACACACACAAGCACACACATAAACATGGGCACGCGCACACACAGATATGCACACACACACAAGCACACACATAAACATGGGCACGCGCACACACAGATATGCACACACACACAAGCACACACATAAACATGGGCACGCGCACACACAGATATGCACACACACACAAGCACACACATAAACATGGGCACGCGCACACACAGATATGCACACACACACAAGCACACACATAAACATGGGCACGCGCACACACAGATATGCACACACACATACATACGCATGTGCACGCACACACACAGATATACACACAGAAGCACACACATACATACACATGTGCATGTGCACACACACACATGCAGACATAGACAAGTACACACATACATACACATGTGCACACGCACACACAGATATGCACACACACAAGCACACACATAAACATGGGCACGTGCATACACAGATATGCACACACACATACACATGTGCACGCACACACAGATATACACACACATACATACACATGTGCACACACATGCAGACACAGACAAGCACACATACATACACATGTACACACGCACACACAGATATGCACACACACACACACACACACACACAAGCACACAAATATGTGCACGCGCACACACAGATATGCACACACCCATATTCCTTATTGACACTACAGGTAGCTCTTGGGCAGGCATGATCAGTGCTTGAAATGGAAAAATCGAAGTGCAGGTACTCTTTACCAGAGCACCTGCGTGTTTCAGAGAAGTGCCGGTACTCTCCAATTAAAAGTATTACGTCTGTCTTGAGAAGTGCTGGTACTCGACATCTCAAAGTAAAAAAGGGCCGTTCCTCAGTACCGGGCAGCACTGGCCCATTTAAAGCACTGATATGCGCGTCACAAAGAATAGTGGCCAAGCACGCTTCCCGCACAAGCACCCCCACCACCCCACCCCAGATACAGCAAGATACAGCATGGCAAGCATTAGCCGAAGCTTCCTTAAACCCACACGGCAGGTTCAACACAAGCAGTATTCCAAACTTCCCCACTCCCCCTGTGCAGACACTGCATGATGTGTCCAACTTTTTCAAACTAGTGAAGTTTGGCAACAAAATGCTTGAATAACCTTATTCTGCTGTCAAACTAAGCCCGGATCTGTCAAAGGAGCATATCTCTGATATTAAGTATAATGCAAAAACACTGGTATGGCACAAGGAAAATGCAGCTTTACGCACTGCCTGTTCCAATGTCAAACTTGCAGCCATGCTGTCTGCCTGGAGTCTCTACTGTGCCCCATTCAAGGTTGCTGCTTTCTCTATCCAGGCCAGGATGATTGCTGTAAGTAGTGTAGACATTCAGGAGCGGCCGATACATAGACTGTGGTCATTCTTCCCAAGGGAATATCGAATACATTTGTAACAAATGGATGTTGCGTTTAATAATGCCCATTGCGTTTGCAAGGTTTAAAAACACCATAGATATTTTAGAGGATTTGACACTTTGTGCGCTGAACATAACTGAAAGGAGAATGGTTGTTATTAAAACATGCTATTAAAAGGCACTAGTTCTGTTTCTACTGGAGTGACAGTATGGGGCAGATTTACCAGTTTTTCACGCAAATGCTGCGCTGCGTCAAAAGGAGAGAGGAGGAGAGCACCAAATTTACTGAAATATGGCTCTCTTCTCCCCTTTACCCAGCGCCTGCGCTGAAATCAGCTGCTGTGCGCCACAGAGACACCTTTGCGCCGTGGTGCAAGGGTGCCCCGTGAGTCTAGCATAGGTTTTCTACTGGAAGGGTACCCTTCCAGTACAAAATACTATGCTTAGTCTAACTAAAACTATTTTCCCTCTTTGTATGTGTGCTGTACAGTGCAGCACACATACAAAGTCAAATAAGCATTGGAAATGCAATAGGTCTCGCATTTGTTTGAGTTAGAGCTATTGGCACTGTAAATGGCAGTGCCTTTTCCCTATGTGTTATGGAGTGTATGTATATGGTGTGCAGTGGAATTTTGTGGGTTGTATTGTTTTAGTTTTGGTATTGTGGGTTGTGGAACTGTGTTGTGTGGAGTGGATTTGTGTAGTGGAATTATGTGGCATGGTGTGCTGTGGAAATTATGTGGATAGTAATTATGTGGTATTGAGTGTAGTGGAATTATGTGGATTGGGCTTGTTGGTTTTGGAGTGCAATAATGTGGAATGGTATTTTGTTTTGTTGAATGGCATGCAGTGTAGGTTAATTATGTGGTGTGCTGTTGAATTTTTTGTGGCATGATGTTGAATTTTGTGGTGTGGATTGGATGTGTGTGGTGTGTAGTGAAATTGTTTTGTTGAGTTTATGTATGTGGTTTGGTGTTTTATTATGTCGTGTGGATTGGAAATACGTGCATTTGAATTGTGTGGTATGGAAAGCTTTGCATTTTGTGGTGAAGGAAAAAACCAAATAGGTAGGAGCTTTGCTTTAGATCTGTGTCTTTTGTTGTTATAAAAAAATGAAAAACTGATGTCTGGACTCATAAGTGGAGCCCTTTTGTGGCTTGCTGTTATGATGTTCATGGGCACGATGGAGAAGCGACAGAGGCAATAGTGGCACCTACCAGAAGAGAGAAGGTATTGCAAGAGTTGCCACAGAAAGAAAGAGGCAGATGGTCCCACCTACCAGAGGAGAGAAGCTATTGCAAGAAGGCTGCCACAGAAAGGCTAGACTGAGTGAAGCCAGGATCAGGAACAAGAATTGACAAAGCCAATCAGTCTGGCATGGCTTGCCAGCCTTTTGGCTTTGGCAATGCCTACCTTGTTTTATTATAATTTTTGCAAAACGTTATTGTTGGGGATGCTGCAAGGCCCTCATTAATCTAAACAAAAACATGGCTAAAATGTTGTTTTGGTCATGTTTGGTCAGTGTTGTTTGGTCATTGCCATAAAAGTCCCTGGCACTTCAGATAACCACATTGTATGTGTGGATATGTTCTTTGTGAAATTAATGTAACCAATGGTTGAAGTGGCAGGTATACTGCTCTATACTGTGAGCTGAAATGGGTTGAAGTAAAATGTGAATGAGACAATAAAAGATCAATGGATAAAATGGGCTGGCTGAAAGCCCCTAAAGAATACTATTCTTATAACTTTGCTAAAATAAAAAATTTGGATACTCCAGACCTAAACAGGCCTCCTGGTTGGTCAGGCTTTAATGAAGTTCGTCAAAGTCCCATAGGGGCACTATCACTACAGCTTGATATTGCATGTGGCTGGCAATAAGACGCAGTGAAGTCGACACAAACTAAAGAGACATCACCACCATGGATCACTTGAGCCTGGGTCCTTTGCAAGGTAAAAATCTTAAAACACAAAAAAAAGTTTCTCAGCTTTCCCGTAATTACAGCAAGTAAGGAATACTACAGTTTACAAAGGACAAAAATGCTACTTTCCTACTACATGTTACAACATAATTTTTCTCCATAGCAGGTACCCAGAAGGAAATTCCAGTAACTTGTTAAAAGCTTCACAGAACACAACTGTTATTTGGACCAGAGTCATTTTATTCATCTAAATGTAGCTGATGAAACAGAGGGTGTGTTAGATAAACAGGGACAGAAAAAAGTAAACAGGTTTCACTATTTGTTGTAATTGCAGTATCACGTTTGTAGCGAAGATCAGTGGTGTGTGTGTGTGCCAGTGCAGCTTCTGTGGCACAGGTCCCCTTTGTACCTTACCTCTCTTATGACCTTTTACAGCAAGTGTCAGGATTTAACTCACTGAGCAGAGCCATATCGTCGTTGAAAGCATGCGCATGTTACTGGTGTTAATCAGTGGAGATAGGGGATGTCAGAGAGTCATGTTAGTGAAGAGAGGCGGACGTCAGAGTCCTGTCAGAAGATAAACACACACATGGTCTGGTGGAGCGCCGAGGGGACCAGTTACAGCCCAACCATTTCAAGCTCTACATTTACATCAGTTATGCCGGAACATACAATTGTTTTACATAAAGATGGAAGCACAAGGCTCGTGTGTTTTCTGCTTTTCTTTCTCCCTCAGTGTGTTAACAGACTATGAGCTTTTTTGACCTGCAGCATGTTTGCATGCTAATTCCGTTTTATATCAATTATTTTACTACGTGCTTCTCAACTTTTCGCTCGAACATTCTGGGTCTGATGGCTCAGTTAAAAGATTCTAACATTTCAATGATTGTTAATCGACCCCCAGGAGTCACGTGGCTGCGCGCAACTTTTCCTCCTCATGAAGAAGTCTGATTACGGCAAACTATGCTTTGTGCGTTTTTTTAATACAGAGCGAACTCGACTTAAGTAAGAGCATTAGAGCACTTTAGAGAAGCACTAGATTATACTGCGCACGACCAGATTCGTTTTTATAGGCATGAGATTAAATGATTTATCCAGAAACAGAGAATATTGAGCTGACGCCGGGACTCGAACCTGGCTCCTTAGATCCAAAGTCAGCAGCTCTGACCGTTAGGCAGCCAAATGCAAGAAGCCCTTTCGATGTTTGTATAAAGGAAGCGGTGAAAATGTAAAGCGCTCCAATACCTTCACGTAGTGTTGGCGCTTTATAAAACAGTCCCCAAATTAAACAAGCAGGTTTACAGATGGCGGGAACTGGTGGTCGGAGGGTATGTGGGCTGGAGAAGTGATTGGTGAATGGTGCAACAAGAGTTTAGCGGGGCAGGTAGTGAGCTGCCAGCGGGATATCTAAAATAACTGGTGCTTATATGAAGCACTCGGGTGTTGTTGGTCCAATTTAAAAGTACATAAAATAGAGTTGTGAAAGGCATAGTTGGTAATTTAGTAAACAAACATATGTGCAGCACCTCAGCTACAGGTGGATTTAATTAGTAAATGCCCATTCAAAAATCTGCAATTCCAAACACACGTGGCGTGTAGTTTAAAATGGAGTAAGCGAGCATATGTGCAGGTTTGGGTGTGGAAGCGATTTGTGGGCTGGAGTGGATCTGTGCAATGGTAGTACATACCATAGGCACAGCCCTTTGTAGCTCGGTGACTGCATACCCAGCCCCTACACTGCCAACCCTGGTGCTGCAGAGCTGAGGCGTGGCCCTTTCAGGCCCAGTGCTTTGGCAAATAAAACAAGCCAGTTGAACAGGAGGAGGAAGGAAAATAAAAGGTGACATAAAAAAAAAAAAAAGCAGAAAGGGAATTCACAGAAACTAGAAAAAAGACACGTGCTGCCCGGCATCCCTCAAGAACTCTAAATGACAGCTGATTGGCTTGCTTAACTAAGCAAGTATGGATGGCCCCCTTCCGTCTGAGCAATCCTTAGACCCGCAAATGTAATACGCGGCCATATTTTCACCTGATGTTTGCTTTAAAAATAAAGTCTAGTTCATTATATCCGGTGAAAAACAGTTGCTTGATTCATATCTGGTGAAGATCAAATGTTTATTAAGTAAGGTCTAGTTCATTATATCCAATAGAGTCAGACGAATGAGTGTCATATCGCCGTGTGCCCTTTAAATTCCCCATGTACCTTGGAGGCATGCCACATTTTCAAACGACCCCTATGTCACGAGCAGTGCTTCACAAAACTATTGGCCCAGTTAGCACTCTTCTCGTAATACATTGTACAAGTCATGCATACCGCAGGTCTGTACTCCGGAAGAATATTCCAGCCGTACAGATAATACCTCAATCAACAGACCCTCAACGGAACACACCATGTTCTGCTAAATTCACATCCATACCAAAAAAAAACGGCGAAAAATAGTACGAGCAACAGAAAGAAAACCAGCCCCAAGACTTACTTGTATCTGCCAATATCCTCACAACAAGATGCCGAGAGACGCCAACAGCGGTGTGGGAAGTTCGTCTCCCAATTCGCGTACCGCGTCTATTCAAATGTGAAAGTATTTAAGCCAATCTCCATAAACACCGTCACACACTGACGTAAGTAGGGTTGTCTCCCAAAGTGAGATAAAGACCTATCCCACTATGCCACGTCAGAGATTTACACACGGAGGGGGCGTATTGTGACTCCTTCAGAAGTCAAACCTTCCCGCGAAGGAAAACTTTATTGTAATGCCCTTATATGACAACAAGAGGCCGTGTCAGAAGTTTTTGAAGAAAGCTTTATTGGCTCCAAACACGCTGTCCAAGCAAATTATTCTACCCAAGACTGCCGCAGAGGCCATGGTTAGCAAATCACCATATTTAAGTAAAACACGGACTGTATTCTTGCGCTGCCGGACCCTCAATAATGCAATCTGTCTTGCCTGTGCACTGCGTCCCAAACACACCACAAACAACAAAACACCGCAATAGAACAGGACACGGATTGCTACAGCTCATTGTACCAATGCACTCCGTCTCCAACATACAGACGTAGATGCTCTTTCAACACATGCCCATGCTCCTAACGCGATTGAACTCTTTCGGCCATGGTGAGCGTGGGCAGAGGGTTACACGCTAAAGGCAAGGGCAGTGGCAGCTGCTCCAAGCACGCAGGACTCCCACGTGGCCAGTCAAAGCCATGGTGAGTGCAAGCAGCAAGTCACGCATGTGGACTAGCGCAGCTTGGCAAACTCTCACGAAAGGAACCAACAAGAGTTGAGAGCCGAGACGAGTCCAGCGCGTCAGGCAACTCACCGTTTCAGGTAATATTGTTCCCCCAAATACAGTGAGCCATTCGAAGAGCATACTTCCATCGACACTCTTCAGTATGGTTTGCCGACACTCGCTTACAGTCGCCGATCGAGCTGCCTCTCGCGCACAGCGGCTCCTGCCGCAGCCTTACGCATGCACCTTGAAGCGATGCCATGTTTACGTCAGGCAGACATGCGCGAGACAAAGAAAGAGTACGAACACCCAGCCAAAAGCGGACGAAAACTGTAGTTAGTGACCGCTGCTTCCGGACTACACGGAAGTCAGTTTGACATCAACAGCCACTAAAAAGCCAGCTAACAGGAGCTATGGCAACATTCAGCAAATGGCAAGCGGCAGGAGAAACTACCGGCCGCTTGCCAACACATAGAGATTACTTGATGCCTCGTAGAGGCAGCGCATGCGCTGCCTATGCGAGACCTAAAAAGGAAGGAGAAATGAAAGCATTTCTCCTTCTTTGTGAATTCTTCGAAAGGGCGCAGTTTTCTGACGCTATACCCTGTCTACTTTATTTAGTAAATTGGGTTTAGCATTAGAAACCTTGGGTGGTTGAATGGGAACCCCCATGCTCCATATTCTACACAAAAGTGAAGCGGTGAGGGATTCAGACCCCTCTACTCTGGCCCCCCTTGCCTCAACTTGAACACACCAAAAGGAGTAGAGAGTGATAAAAAAATCTGTTTTTGTGGTGGCACGTGCTATGTGGCGAAATACTGCCCTCACTCACACAGTTGTGTGACATGCTTCATCATAGGGCTGCTTCAGTACACCCCTGCGCATACCAACGCCTGGGGTGGAGCAATAGGGTAGGGGAAGACAAGACACAACATATAAAAAATTATAGAACAGTTTGACTGGGATCACCGAAAGTGAAAGTGCAGTGTGAGTTAAAACTAGCTCGGAGGTGTCGCTATGCGTAAATTTTATTTCTGGATCCTTCGGCCAGGATTAAAAACGGGAAGGATGGTGGTGACTGGAAGAGATTATGAACTCCTTACACCCCTCATTACTGCCAATTTGTCGACATGTTTCAGTCGTAGTAGTGTGCCCAGAGTATAGGGTCACGCCGGCCTTCGCCAGGACCTTTCTGATCCCAGGACCTAGGTCACCTCGGTATCTGGAGTGCGTAAGCACCAGAACCAATTGTTCCTGCACCGAGGTACCCCCTAAGTAACACTCTCCCGTAATACGAGTTTACCTTAGAACATTGCTAGAACTGGCGAGAGACCGCTCGTCTGCTCTCGAAACGGCGAGAGCAGTCGAGCGGTCAGAGGGAGGAGCACCCACCTTGATGAAAGTGTGACTACAGGGGGTCTGTCTTTGTCTCTCGCCAGTTCTAGCAATGTTCTAAGGTAAACTCGTATAACGGGAGAGTGTTACTTAGGGGATGGGGGGGAGGAGCTAGCCGCGCCTGGAGATGGCCGCAGGTTGAGCGTGCTCCTCCGGTCGTAAGCCCTATCCTGCAATTATCCCGATCAATTGGCTGTGAAGTCGCCCAACTTCATCACCCTCCTGTCCCGAGTGGTGACGCCGACCTGCGGACCTGTTCCTGGCCAGCAACGATCGCCCCCGCTGAGAACGACTGTGGCAGGACCCGCGCCGTGCTGAGGCCTGGGCGGCGAGGGAGGCACCCTGGCGGCGGAGTGTACTTGTGTGCCGAGGACGAAGTTCGGAGCCTCCGGACCTACCCCTTTTGAAGTGTAGCCGGAGCGGATCATACCTGCACATTCAACTTTTGTCCGGACTGCTGCCCGTGTGGGCCGACACCCGGTGAGAGACCCTCCGGTGTGGGACACCTCGGTGAAAACGCCTGCTGAACGCCGGGGCCGACGTCTGCGGCCGCCTCACGCCTGCTCCACCTACCTCAGCCGGTGTGCTGCCTGCGGAGGCCAACGCCTGGAGATCGGCCCTTGGGGTGAGAGATCGGAGCGGGGCCCGCGCCGCACCGTGGCCTGCGCATTGGGGGCGGCGGCCCCTCCTTGGGCGCCGGGACCGGCGTGGGCTCCAATTGGGCCTTCTTCCCCTGTGGCGTGCCTGTCCCCTGCTCGGCCTACGGCCGCCTGGTGAGACCTTGCTGGGGTGCCCTGGCTGTGGGCCCGCTGCTGCTGTGATCTGCGCCACGCTGGGGCCTGTGTGGCGAGGGCGGTGCCTCTGCGGCAGCTTCTGCTTGGGCGACGGTGCCGGAACCGCTGGGCCTCTCCCCACCGGCCTGACCTGCTGCCCGCCTGGAGGGACTCGGCTGTGGGTGCCCTGGCTGTAGGCCAGCCGCTACTGGGGTGAACGTGACCTGGGCCTGCAGGAGCAATCTGGCGCTCTAACCCTGCCTGCGGGGGGTGTCGATGGGCCATTCTAGACTGCGCTGATTGACGGCTGCTGTAGAGGTCTTGCTGGGGGCCTTGCTACATACGTCCTGCGCCTCACTCGGCTGGTGACCTGCTCCTGGTCTGGAGGACCGTGTGGTCCACCCCTCCACATTATCCTGCGTGACCGGCCGCAGAGTGTGCGCCCCCCTGTTGTGATTGACCCCTGCTCTCTTGACCTGACTCCCCATCACTGGCGCAATTGCATTCCCCTTTGGAGGCCTGTACTACGGTCTGGCTGAAACGTTCCAGCACTGACCTCCCCCTTGGGTCCATCTGCGACTCACTGGCGACGCTCACTGGTCCCTGAACTGCATACTCCGATTGTCCTCCTTGGCCTCACGTGGTGGTTCTTGTCATGGGGAAACCGGACAGAAACCAACCCAAATTGCATTTTGAACAATCAAAAAAGACCATAGAGCACTCCACAGACGACCCTCTGAGCAGTCAAGCGAACGCCCCGACGCTGTGCACCGACACACCTGCTGACGTCCACTCTATGTTCACAACAATCCAGTCCACTTTATCCAATATCGATGGGAAAATTGATTCCCTGACTTATCGAGTGGACCGCATGTCTGAACGCCTGGATAGGCACACGGAGAGAATTGACATGGCGGAGCGTCGCATATCGGACTCTGAGGATGCGCAACGTCAAATGGAGATGAAACAAGAGAAAATGGATAAAGCAATGGCAGCCATGCTGGCAAAGTCGGAGGACCTCGAAGTGCGCTCTCGCCGTAACAATCTACGCTTTATGGGAGTGGCAGAGTCGACCAACACAGGTAATATGGAGCGCTATATCGAGTCACTGCTGATTGCGCTCCTCGGCAGAGACACCTTCTCGGAGGTGTTCATAGTGGAGAGAGCTCACAGGTCACTTGCACCTCAACCTGCACCCGGAGCGAGACCAAGACCGATAATTGCAAGACTCCTAAATTATCGAGATCGGGATGCGGCGCTCCGAAAGGCCCGAGAGATAGGTCGCCTCAACCATGAAGGAATGGACATATCCATCTATCCTGACTTTACCTCCCAAGTGCAAGAGGCGCGGAAGAAATTTGTGGAGGTAAAAAAGAAACTCCGTGAAAGTAACATCCCATACGCGATGCTCTATCCAGCACGGCTACGGGTGACGGACGACGGCAGGAACAGAATCTTCAATGATCCGAAGGAGGTGACCAAGTTCCTTCGATCGAAAGTCCCTCAACCTCCACGTCAGAAATCCCCTAGAGGAGTACAAGAAGATCAGGGGGGCACCTCGGATGATGAGTAATACTGGACTTCTCTCCCCGATGCAGGTTGTGTGAAAATGGCACTACACGACGACCCCAGAGACTTTGGTATCGAACTCAGATAAGTATGGTGCTCAGTAGACAGAGACTTACTACCATTCTATGTATGTGTGATAACTGACACCTGTTCTCAGAACTTGGATCATTGTTTCAAAGTTGGGAAATGTATCCTGTTTTATAGGGCTTTATGCCCCTTTCTATCCTCTGTGGTCAAGTTGATCTACAATATATTTGTAACTCCGATGGATGGGTTAGACGTCCACCCGTGGTCTTGAGTAGCCCCGGAGTTCGGCTGGCAGCTATCGCCCCCGAGTGTACATCACATTTTTTTGTTCTTGAATATGAGCTTGGGGCTGGGTGGGGATATTGTTCTATGCTTCATGGGTATGTCTTCGTCATGTTGGGGGTGGCGATGTGGGTGGGGGGGGGGTAGTAGGGAAGTTCAGTAAAATGGTCAGTTCAGATAAAGCAATTATTGCATATCACATAATTTGTACACGCATGATTTGCTGCATGTTGGGTTCCGTCACTTGTTCTGACAAAGGCTATGGGCGATAGAGATACGAGGAAATTAACACTTCTGACATGGAATGTGCGCGGGCTGAATAATCCTCGTAAGACCAGGACAGTCTTTGCATACTTAGACAGACACGCGGTGGACATAGCCTGCCTCCAAGAAACTCACCTCACTCGCGACACTGACTGTAGAATCGGGGGTAGATGGGCCACCTACAGACTCGCCTCCTCATACTCCTCTTACGCCAGGGGGGTACTCCTTCTGATTAAACGAGGCACACCGTTTACATTGCTCTACTCACACTCAGATGACCAAGGCAGATACATCATTGTACAGGGTGACTTTGGCGGTACGATCATAACTATTGTCACAGCATATGGTCCTAGCATAGATGACCCCTCTTTTTTCATGGATATCTGTAACAAACTGCACTTGCTATCTCCTTCTGCAATAATCTGGGGCAGAGATTTCAATACGTGCTTGGACCCACTAGTAGACAGATCCATAGGGAATGACAGATATGGGAAAAATTTGGCTAAATCACTTAAGGATGGGATGGAGGACTATGCCATGCTAGACATTTGGAGAATACGCCATCCCCATCGCCGGGAGGGCACATGCACGTCCACCGCTCACAATACATGGTCCAGGATCGATTTCTGGATCACTACTGCAGATGTTAATGCCTGGACCACGGATGTCACACACTTACAGAAAACCCTCTCTGATCACGCGCCAGTCCGACTAGAACTCGCCATCCCCTCGCATACACCACGCCAATATGCATGGCGCCTTCAGCCAAGTACATTGCAAGATCAGGTCTTTAATTCTGATCTACGGCAAGCTATCATTGAATTCTTTGAGCATAATGTGGGCACCATAGAGAGTGCTAAGGTTTTATGGGAAGCATTCAAGGTGACCATCCGCGGATTCTGTATCGGTAAACATGCTGGCATACTTAAGGATATTCGCAGACAGCTTTCTATGGTAGAGGCAGACATTAAACAGCTAGGGTCCACTTATGCGTCCACCCTAGATCCCCAGGTTCTAGCTGACATAAGAGGTAAAATAGACACATATCATGAATTCGCAGACAGCGAACTCAAGTATATCTCGAAGAAATACACGGCGCGAACATATGGGGAGGGTGGTAGACCTGGGAGAGTGCTTTCTAGCAAAATACGCCCCCCCCCCCTCAGCATCATACATAACTAGGATTATGGACTCCCAGGCCCAGGCCCGATACGACACTCCCTCGATTTCACAGTGTTTCCAGGATTATTATGCCAGGCTCTATACGGCAGGCACTATCCCTGACCCTACCGAGCTGAATCAGTACTTTGATGATATCGCATTGGCATGGCTCTCTGATACTCATCGTGAATATTTTAGTCACCATATAACTGAGGACGAGTTCCGCCAAGCCATAAATTCCCTTCCTAACAATAAGGCACCGGGCATAGATGGCCTCCCGGCCGAATTTTATAAGGAATACAGGGATCTGTTATTACCACATTTGGCGGCCATGTATGAGGAATCATATGAGGATGGCGGGCTGCCCCCTTCCATATGTGAAGCGGTACTGATCACCCTCCTAAAGCCGGACAAGGAGCCAACCCACTGCGAGTCCTATCGCCCCCTTTCACTCATTACCACGGATGCTAAGATTCTAGCCAAAATTATAGCCCTTCGACTGCAACCTCTACTGCAGAAGTTAGTCCTGCCAGATCAGGCGGGTTTTATCCCGTCCTGCTCCACTACGCAAAACTTGCGTACTATATTTGCCATGTTTCACCATATAAACCCAGAACTGCCGGCCACTGCAGCCTTATTAGACGCTGCAAAAGCGTTTTATTCTGTAGAATGGCCTTATATGTTCTATGTTCTTAAACGCATGGGGTTCCCGGAACCCTATTTAAAATGGATAGCACTGTTATATACAGAGCCCTGCGCACGGTTGAGAATTAATGGCATTACTTCTGCTCCCATTAGCATTTATAGCGGAACGAGACAGGGATGCCCTTTGTCGCCTTTACTTTTTACGCTGGCACTGGAACCATTAGCTTGTAAGATACGCCAGAAACACGCCGAATCTGCGCTGCAGTTCCAGTTGCGTCCTGTTAGTATATCACTCTATGCAGACGACATGGTTTTATACACTAGGTACCCGGACAATAATCTCAACAAGCTCATTTAGGGAATATATTAAATTTGCATTTTTTTCGGGGTTGTATATTAACTGGGACAAGTCGGTGCTTATCCCTCTCACTCCGGTAACGACCAAGCCATCCCTCGATTACCCATTGCAATGGCAGACAGAACCAGTTAAATACCTAGGTGTTTGGATACACCGGGACATAGACACTGTGATACGCGAAAACTATGGCACAGCGATCACTAAATTAGAAGATCAAATATCCAGATGGATCCGACTGCCCCAGACTCTTGCGGACAGAATTGCGCTGCAAAAAATGGTGGTGCTTCCCCGTTTTTTATACTTATTTATGAACATACCGATTTGGCTACCACAGGCCCTGTTTAACAGACTATGCACTGCACAGCTCCGCTTGACATGGGCAGGAAAACACGCGAGGGTAGGATGGAGGGAGCTGACGAGACCCTACGTGCAGGGCGGCTTTGGGGCCCCTGATTTGCAATTATACTACTATTGCGCACAGGCACAGCACGCACACTACTGGACACAACCGCATGGTCACATACCCCACATTGCGGTGGAGCACGAGAGTATGCACCCCACCCCTCTTCTCTCACTTATATCCTCCCCTCGACAATACACCCCTAACTCGGAGATACACCCAGCGCTCTGCACATCGAGGTCCTGGCACACAGTGGCGAAGCGAGCACAAAAACTCCCGACATATGCCCCAGCACTTCCCCTTCGGCACCATCCACAGCTTACGGTGACGCAAGAACAAAAAATGACATTAGAACTACAAGAGATGGGACTCCGCACCATGGGTGATCTCTTCCCTGATACGGAATACATACCGCAGGGCGCTGCGGCTCTTACTGCTTTTCAAACCCCCTTAAAATTTTTCGCATACCTGCGATTACGCATGGCGATCAGGGCTTTGTACCCCTCCTTCCCAAGTGAACCACCTACGCTCAATGCGTTGCAGATACTTTTGACATCTGCCATGCGACAACGCCTAGTCACTAAACTATACACTGCATCACAACATGAACAGTTTCGAGCGGCAAATAAACCTTTAGCACGATGGGAGTTAACATTGGGCATGGCCATTCCACAAAAAGACTGGGACTTTGGGTGTACACAACTACAACTACTCACGTCTAATTGTAACCTGAAAATCATACACTTCAAGTTCATACACCAAGTTTACTACACACCCAAGCAACTACATGCATATGGACTTCGGGTTGATAACCAATATCACAGATGTCAGGCCCCCAGTGCAGACTTCCTACATATGGCCTGGGCGTGTACCAAACTCCAATCTTACTGGCAGGGTGTTACTGACACTCTCACGCATATGCTAGGCGAACGTATCCCGAATGCACCCATTGTATGTCTTTTGGGCATCTACAAGATTAAACTGGCACGCAGACGTAAGCTATTGGCGGTAGCACTACTATTGGCTAAGAGAAGAATAGCATTAAAGTGGGGCAGTAAACTGACCCCGAAACACGCGGATTGGATTAAGGACATGTCATATTGTAAAACTCAGCTTGATACTTATGCCGAAGACTTACCCCAATCCTCTAGACCACGAGAATTCTGGGACCCACTAGTGCAATACCTCCTATCCACGCAAACTGAAGACTGACTGTAGACAATGTCCGGCTAACAGGCAAGATACGCGGCGAGGGGGGCGAGACGCACCTACTCCCACTGTTGGGCAGGGGGAAATACCTGCATGCATGTACACCTGCCAGCTACCAGACCTTATGCCATAGCACACTGCCCTCCTATGAATGTACTGTAATGTTCTTTTGTTAAGTGTACGGGGACCAGGAATGTAACTTTGGTAATATTCAAGGCGGTACGTCATGACATGATAATGTACAAATCCACTGTATGTTTTACCATCACTATTGTATGGAAATGTAATGTGTAAATTGTACTGTTTGACTGACCTGTAAAAAAAAAAAAAAGAGTGTTACTTAGGGGATACCTCGGTGCAGGAACAATTGGTTCTGGTTCTTCCGCACTCCAGATACCGAGGTGACCTAGGTCCTGGGATCGGAAAGGTGCTGACGAAGGCCGGCGTGACCCTATACTCTGGGCACACTACTATGGCTGAAACATGTCGACAAATTGGCAGTAAGGAGGGGTGTAAGGAGTTCATAATCTCTTCCAGTCACCACCATCCTTCACGTTTTTAATCCTGGCCGGAGTGTCCAGGAATAAAAATTACGCATAGCGACACCTCCGAGCTAGTTTTAACTCACTGCACTTTCACTTTCAGTGATCCCAGTCAAACTGTTCTATAATTTTTTATATGTTGTGTCTTGTCTTCCCCTACCCTATTGCTCCACCCCAGACGTTGGTATGCGCAGGGGTGTGCTGAAGCAGCCCTATGATGAAGCATGTCACACAACTGTGTGAGTGAGGGCAGTATTTCGCCACATAGCACGTGCCACCACGAAAACAGATTTGTTTATCACTCTCTACTCCTTTTGGTGTGTTCAACGCCCATGCTCCACCCATGGTATGTGCCCTTGACGCTCAGTAATGCAAAGCAGTGCTATGTGCTGCTTTGTGTTAGTTTCACGTCTAGCGCTGGAAAGTAAATTGGAAAAACATTTTTTGCACCAATTTGCGTCACTTTTGTGACGCAAGGACAGTGCAAAATCTTAGTAAATCTCCCCCTATATGTTCTGGCGCTTGAAGAAATACTTGAATCTTTTTCATGCTAAATACAGTGCGTTGCACAATTATTTCAAGCCAACTACCTTTAAGTCAGTCCTTTAAACCTGTTGACTTACTGCATGGATATAGCTCAGTCATGCCGTCACTGCGTATGTGCACTGCTGGGGTGGAGGTGCTAAAACAACTATTTTATTTTGATTTAGAATAGCGCAGATTCCTGGCAGACTAATTAACAGGTAGGAATATTGCCAACCGATTAGCACTGACTTATTCAATTGTTCAGTCCCAGGAGGATTGGCAGATGCATCAGGAATCAATTCCAAGGGTTACCAATCACACATCCTGAAATTAGGTGCATTGACACAGTAAGCTCAGTATTTTGAGACAGGTACATAGGTGGGACCTCAAACAAGCCTGTGTTGCAATGTTCCATTGAGCATACTGAAAACATACCTTTGGTTAACAGTAAGACAGAAGCCTCTTTTCAAAGATGTAATTAAAAATATTTCATGAGGTCACTATCATTTCATATAAGGGATTTTTAGAGAATTGTCAAAATGGGTCATTGTCTGGAACTGACTTTGTTAAAACTGGTTCTAAATGGCTTTGTATTGAAATCTGCAGAAGCTGCTTTTTAAAGATCGCTGTCGGTAGCCTATAAAGATTGCCAAAGTCACTAAAACCTGTTTGTTGTAATCTGACCGGTTTTGACCAATATGTCTAAAATGTGCAATATATCTCTCTAAGCTCTTGTATCTGCTCCAAGGATAGCTCCACCCCTCTGTCGGAAGTATTAGCCCGCCTCCTTTGGTTGACCTGTTAACCCCTCACCCCCGAAGTTGAGGTGTAGTTGTGCCCCTGCCTCCTCCTACATTAAACAAGTACAGTAGGGCAGCAACAAAGAAAGCTTCCCTCACACAGAACTGTTATGAAACAGGCAGAACAATCCCCACCACTACAAAAGATCCTCCCACACAAAACAGGTCCACCACATGGAACAGCAGTACACACTTCCCTCTCAAACAGAAGAAGTACACCATGAGCATCAGCATTGCAAGCAACTCTCACACAGAGTAACAGTCGTTCAAACTTACCTCATACATAGAGGTAATTACCACAAATTGCTTCTTGGCCAGCAACATGTCAGGTTCGCAGTGAGATAATTTTTTTTTCAAATAATCAGTTCCTTTCAAGTTTACTATATATTTCAGTTATTGTAGAGTACAATATAAAAAGTGCAATTAAAAGTAACCAACCATAATTAAAACAATATCCATTCATACATTGGTAGAACACCTAATTTGCACAATATTCAAATAGGAGTGAATGTGAATCTTCAGTAATAACAACTGTGACATATAACTGCATTACCTACATCATTTAGTTTTTTTTCATCTTAAAACCACATGACAAAAATTATTTCTTTCATGTTTTAGGTGCACAACAGTCAACACTTGTTTTGTCCTTTCACTAGTGCTTTTTCAAGGGTATTCAGGGTGTTTCTAACATTCTTCAGGAGTTTTCTGTTGCCTCCTCAAACCAGGGCATCAGGGGCAGCGGTGCCCTCCCCCACGATTAGGGTGGAGGAGCATGGCCCCCCTGCTGCCAAGTGCAGCAAAAGTGAAAAATAAAATGGTAATAAAATGAATGACTGTTTTATTTTTCACTGCTCCCAGCCCGAGAGTGTTTGGGGGTGGGGTATTGCTACTGACTGGCAGCAGGGGAGAGGTGCTCACGCCATCAGTTTACACTCCGCAAGTCATTTTGCCTTGCTGTCTTGCGACGGCCAGCCTGACATGCGCAGTGTAAACCTCTCCACCCAGCTGCCTCAGACATCTGGGAGGAGAGCAGGCACAGGCCTCCTGTGCCCAATAGAGCGTCGAGGCAGCCCGCTCCAGCCAATCCTGGGGCTGCGCTCATGCTGCTCATCTGCAGAATGAGAGCAGCATCAGGATTTGCAGAGGGGGGTTGCCTGAGGCTTTATGAGGTGCTGTCACGCTGACGCCAGAAGAAAGAAGAAAACAGGGGTAAGTACATTTAAAAATGTTTTTAATGATCTTTTTGGCCCCCACTGGGTTTGTTTCTCCGTCCCCTCTACGCCACTCCAGTGTTGACGATCACCACCCGCCACTGATCAGGGGAGGTGGTTTTGATTAGACAGCTTAGCAGTATTTGCATTTTCTAACACGTGCAGTTCCTTCTGCATCTCTTCTAATCTTCTATACAGTTCCTGCTGTTCAGGAGGTGAGTTCTAGCGGCCAGAGCTTCCGACTTTGAAACAGGTTCAAGTGCTGGAGTTGGCTCAACATCCTGTGATTCTGGACAAATCACTTAATCTCCTCGTACCTAAAAAAATGACATTGTGTAATGTGGTGCTTATTTAAAGTGCTCCAGTCCCCTTGGGCTGAGTTTGCGCTATATAAATCTGCAAACAACCCAAAAATTAATAGTCTTGCAGGTGCAGCTGCTCAGTCTCAGAAGCAATTTTCTTCTTTTCAGCCCTCAACTTATTCTTCATTACTTTATATCGCTCCTTTTTTAGGTCTTGCGTAGACAGCGCTTGCGCTGTCGCAAGACCTATAGTAAATACAATAATGAGGGTAATTTCTTCATTACTTTATATCGCTCCTTTTTTAGGTCTTGCGTAGACAGCGCTTGCGCTGTCGCAAGACCTATAGTAAATACAATAATGAGGGTAATTTCTCCTACCGCTTGCCATTGGTTAACTCTGGCATTGCTGTTGTTATCTCGCTTAAAGTTCGCTGGCGATCCCAAACGTCACTTACGTTTTTGGAGGAAGCAGCACCGACCAACTACAGTTTCCCTACACTGCAAGTGTTTATATATTATTTTGGGGACTACTTTTTTTTAGGTCGCGCATCACACACACACATGCATACATAATCAGCACAGCGCCCTTTCACGAGCGCCGCTCTGTTAATGGTCTCATTGTTTCCTCCACACTCGCTCTCCGCTCTCACTCCCCCCTCCCTTCTCCCCCTCCCTGCTCGTCAGTCACCGGGCTCCAGCTTGTGTAACCAGCAGGCGCCTATCTTTATGCGTTGCTCACCACAAATGCAACGTTACGCTTTAACTTACAATGTTTGAATTGTGCTGCATGGCGCCTTTTTACAAACTACTTTTTTAATTTAATTTACAAGTGTGTGACACGCATACATACATTATCAGCATGGCGCCCTTTCACGAGCGCCGTGCTGTTAATGGTTTTATTGTTGTCTCTTTCCATGCTCCTCCACCCCCTGCTCTCTGCTCTCACTACCCCCTCCCTTCTCCCCCTCTCTCCTTGTCAGTCACGGGGCTCCAGCATGTGTGAATAGCAGGCAGCTATCTTTATGCGTGGCTCACCACAAATGCAATGTTGCGTTTTAAACAGTGCCACACCGTGTTGGATTTAACATAGCAGCCACACACCTTTCTTTTGTGCTGCGTGGCTCACCTAAATCAACTTTTGAAAATATTTGTTTTCAAAAGCGGAAAAATGCCAGCTTTAACACTGGCGCCCGTGTTCCCATTTTCAAAAGTTTGGTATTGCCGCTTTTCCTACGTGAGCATGGCTGTTGTGTTGCCTGGACGTAGGTAGCGCCAATATCCCTGGACCCCCTGCAAACATACCGTACAGACTACAGAGGCAGAAGATTTGCTCACTTAGCTGCTGCAAACCTCAAGAGTTTTACAACACCCCTCCCTTTTCACAGTGTGGGCTGCAGCGCTGCCTGGCTCACACGGAGTGGCACCGGAGAGCCTGGCTCACACAAGTGGCACCGGAGAGCCTGCCTATCTTGCCTCCCACAGGATCCTCGCTCCGCAACAGTTGTCATTGATCGTGAGTAGCAACTGATGGACTTATAGTTGGCGCACAGAACAGTAAACACCCCTTTTGTGAAGCCTCATTCGAGTTTACAACGGCGCTCACATTAAGCACTACATGTGTTGTAACATATTTCTTTAGGGATAGCTTCCGTAGCTGCCGGTGATCGCAGCTCTGCAATGGCTCTTACTGTTTCATTAACTTTAACCCTTTCAGTGCTCATGACGGAATGGTTCCGTCATGAGCACAAGTGCTGCTGTGCTCATTATAGAACCATTCCGTCATGAGCACATGCTCAGAGAATCCCTCTGCTGCAGGCAGCAGAGGGATTTCCCAAATTATTATTTTTTGCCTGGGGAGGTGGGGAAGAGCTCCCCCAACCTCCCCTGGCCTATTTTTAGATTTTGTTGCAATGACGATCGCACGCATGGCGCGCTATCGTCATTGAAACAAAAACGAAACTGAAACTTAGTTTCAGTTTCAGTGTTTCAGTGCTCGTGGGGCTATCTCAGCCCCCCGAGCACCGAAACACTTGGGAGAGGTATCGTTGGAAAGGGGAGAATCTCCCCTTTCCAATGATACCCTTCGCTAGTGGATCCCTGCTTGGGGATCACCCCAGGAGGGCGATCCCCAAGCAGGGATCAACCCACTAGCACCAGGGAGGGGGGAGCGGCCCCTTGGGCAAGGGCCTTTGCTCTCCCCCCACGTTTTGTGGGCCAAATTCAGGGGGGCAGATGGGGCAGTAGCCCCCAATCTGCCCCCCCGGGGGGGCAAGAAGCCCACTAGAAGCCAGGGATTTTTTTTTACTGTAAAATAGGGGAAGGGGCTGCCCAATATGGGCACGCCATAGCCCCCCCCCCCTGCACAATTAGAGTCTTTCTGTCCCCCCCCGGAGGGCAGAAAGCCCACTAGAAACCAGGGATTTTTTTTTTTTTGACGTTGGGGTGGGGGCTGCCCAAAAAAGGGCATGGCAATGCCCCCACCCCCTCCCCAGAGAAACGTCAGACTTTCTGCCCCCCAGGGGGCAGACAGGGGCAGTAGCCCCCAATCTGCCCCCCGGGGGGGCAGAAAGCCCACTAGAAACCAGGGATTCTTTTTTTTTATTGACGTTGGGGTGGGGGCTGCCCAAAAAGGGCATGGCAATGCCCCCCCCCAGAGAAATGTCAGTCTTTCTGCCCCCAATCTGCCCCCCCGGGAGGGCAAAAAGCCCACTAGACGCCAGGGATTTTTTGGGGCAAATCTGAATTAGGGTGGGGGCTGCCCAAAATGGGCATGCCAATGCCCCCACCCCTCCCTCGCAAAGATTACAGCCTTTTTGCCCCCCCCGGGGGGGGCAAAAAGCACACTAGACGCCAGGGATTTGTTTGGGTAAATTTTAATTAGGGTGGGGGCATTGGCATGCCCGTTTTGGGCAGCCCCCACCCTAATTAAAATTTGCCTAAGATCCTGATGCCTAGTGGGCTTCTGCCTCCCTGGGGGCATATGAGGGCATTAGCCCCCAATATGCCCCCCTGGGGGGGCAAAAAGCCCACTAGACGCCAGGGATTTTTTTGGGGCACATTTTAATTAGGGTGGGGCTGCCCAAAACGGGCAAGCCAATGCCCCCACCCCCTCCCCCGCAAAAATTACAGCCTTCCTGCCTCCCTGGGTGGCAGATGGGGCAGTAGCCCCCAATCTGCCCCCCGGGGGGGGCAAAAAGCCCACTAGATGCCAGGGATTTGTTTGGGCAAATTTTAATTAGGGTGGGGGCATTGGCATGCCCGTTTTGGGCAGCCCCCACCCTAATTAAAATTTGACTTGATCCACCCACGCGAGTGAGGTATCATTTTTCTCGGGAGACCTGGGGGAACACTGAGTGGGAGGAAATTTGTGGATCCACGTAGATTCCAGAACTTTCCCACACAGAAATGTGAGAAAAAAGTGATTTCTCAGCTAAATTTGAGGTTTGCAGGGGATTCTGGGTAGGAAAACGGTAAGGGACAACGCAAGCCATACCTCGCTGGACTCCCCCGGGTGTCTAGTTTTCAGAAATGTGTGGGTTTGGTATGTTTCTCTAGATGGCCGCCGAGCCCGGGGCCAAAAACTCATGGGACCCCCTTGCAAAACCAGGTTGTTTTGTGATAGGTCATTTTGATGTCGCCTCCATAGGTTTTGGGCCCTTGCCTGTCGCTGGTACTTGACCCACCCATGCGAGTGAGCTATCATTTGTATCGGGAGACCTGGGGGAACGCTGGGTGGGAGGAAATTTGTGGATCAACGCAGATTCCAGAACTTTCCCACAAAGAAATTTGAGAAAAAATTGATTTTTTCATAAAAATTTGAGGTTTGCAGGGGATTCTAGGTAGGAAAACGTTGGGGGACCCACGCAAGCCATACCTCGCTGGACTCCCCCGGGTGTCTAGTTTTCAGAAATGTGTTGGTTTGGTAGGTTTCCCTAGATGGCCGCCGAGCCCGGGGCCAAAAACTCATGGGACCCCCCTTGCAAAACCAGGTTGTTTAGTGATAGGTAATTTTGATGTCGCCTCAATAGGTTTTGGGCCGTTTCCTGTCACAGGCACTAGGCCTACCCACACAAGTGAGGTATCATTTTTCTCGGACGACTTTGGGGGACGTGGGGTGGGTGGAAATTTGTGGATCCACGCAGATTCCAGAACTTTCCACCACAGAAATGTGAGGAAAATGTGTTTTTTTGACAAATGTTTAGGTTTGCAAGGGATTCTGGGTAACAGAACCTGGTGAGAGCCAGTCAAGTCACCCCATCCTGGATTCCCCTGGGTGTCTAGTTTTCAAAAATGTATAGGTTTGCCAGGTTTCCCTAGGTGCCGGCAGAGCTAGGGTTAAAAATCTACAGCTAGGCACTTTGGAAAAAAAGGGTCAGTTTTCACTCTGAAAATGTGGTGTGTCCACGTTGCGTTTTGGGCCGTTTCCTGTCGCAGGCACTAGGCCTACCCACACAAGTGAGGTACCATTATTCTCGGAAGACATTGGGGAACGCGGGGTGGGTGGAAATTTGTGGATCCACGCAGATTCCAGAACTTTCCACCATAGAAATGTGAGGAAAATGTGTTTTTTTGGACACATTTTTAGGTTTCCAAGGGATTCTGGGTAACAGAACCTGGTGAGAGCCAGTCAAGTCACCCCATCCTGGATTCCCCTGGGTGTCTAGTTTTCAAAAATGTATAGGTTTGCTAGTTTTCCCTAGGTGCCGGCAGAGCTAGGGTTCAAAATCTACAGCTAGGCAC
This sequence comes from Calotriton arnoldi, assembly GCA_963921515.1. Lineage (NCBI taxonomy): Eukaryota > Metazoa > Chordata > Amphibia > Caudata > Salamandridae > Calotriton > Calotriton arnoldi. The sequence continues at coordinate 3,172,920 of CAWUFW010001011.1, forward strand.
TTTGGAAAACAAGCATTGGCATAGCCAATAGGTCTCGCTTTTGGGACCTTATAAGTATTTAGTTATGCAGCACAATATCCTTGGTGCAACAACACCAACCGTTGCATGGCTAAACACTTATAAGGTCCCAAAGGCGAGACCTATTGGCTATGCCAGATTCAATCGTGTCAGGTCGGTGCCCCTGAATGTCCGAAAACTGCGACAGCCACACGTCAGATCGCTGTCTCTGACAGCCATCCAGGTCGGGGCAGAAGTATTCACACTTCTGGCCCCATGACATGCTCTTAGAAAGGTCTGAAGGTTTGGGTGAGAATCAGTCACATGCCAGGGTCTCCTGAAGCCTGGCAGGTGGTGTCCAAGTCAGCCACACATCAGAACGACACCCCTGAAAAGCCAGAAGATGTTAGAGAGAAAGCTACAATCAGGCTGGTGCTTCTGGAGGTCAGAGCCCTGAGAAGGTCATCAGCACTGGGAACGAGACAGTCTTTAGTCAGGCTGGAACATCATACGGTCAGCCCCAATTGGCCTCCAGGACTTGGGTGAGGCAAGTCCCTTATCTGGATGGTGTCTCAGAAGGCCCGCGAGGCGAGTGTGAAGTCCACTGCATGCCACAGCATGCCTCCAAAGGTCTGTCAGCGCGGGACAGAGTCAGTAGCAATACAGGTGTTTGGCTGGGAAAGGCCGGTGACAGAAATAAGTCAAGCATTGTCATTTTCAAAATAGACAGGGTAGTGCATCTGCTCACGTAAATAACACACCGAAAACTTAGAAAAAAATAACCAAAAGGCAAAGAGAGCCTTGAACCAGTTACGTATAAGTACAAACAGCAGCAACCTGCGCATCCTACGAGCTTAAACCCGACGAGGTGTTGCTATGTGGAGAATAAAACCACGACTCTACATCCAATTGGAAGCAGGGAATGTAGCCTCAATTTGCCGGACAGACGAGCTGCGGGTATTAATCAGGACAGGACATGTCGATGGGTCAGAGGGTAGGCAGGCACTGCAGCTGCTCAGAAGACGAAACATTGATCTGATCATTCATGACCTGCGCTAGCCTAAATAAGCAAAGTTGATAGCATAGCAAGAGCAACTAGGAGATTATACCGTCACTCAGGCAATTACTGTTTTTGTGAGTCTGGCAAGCTAGAGCTGCGGCAACAGGCAGGCCCTGTCACACTTTGCAGCCCGGCTGCCGGTCTCCAAGGCAGCATAAACTTCACGAGACAGTGTAGGAACTACTTAAATGAATGCAGGATTTAACAGAAAATATATACTTCCTTAAACAAGAACACAGGTAGCCATTGGACAGAAAGTATCCGCCTGGCTTAAAAGGCAACAACTGACGCTACTCTTGGGATATACAACGAAAACATAAAAAATACCAGATAACGTCAGATATATAAGGGTTTGTCTTTTACGCTGGGTTTTTCAGTAGGGAAAGACACAGCTGATCTACATTTTCTCCTTCCTTTTAGCAGGGAGGTGGTGTCCTGTGCTGCCTATCTATGCTCTTGCGCTGATGGGCGGCTTTCTGTTTTCAATCAAGGTGTTAGATCCTCAATGTGAGCCTTTGACATGTAATTGCTCCCTGCCTTGTCAGTGAGATGCTGATTGCTCCTGTTGTAAAGTTGTGCATCACCCTCTGCGGGCCTCGCAGCATGTGCCTCCGTGTTTTCGCACTACCCTTCCCTGACAGTAAGGTTGAGGATAAAATAAGATTCGCTGCGGCCCTCCTCTCCAACTTGGCTCAATATTAACGGCTGCAGCTGGAGCCCCCTATAGTCCATAGGTGCCTGTTAATAAACTTGCATTGGAATGGAGGAAGTTGAAAATCACAACTTTACCAAGAAAATATTATGATTTTACCGCGCACATAAGCAGTCACAGCGTGTGCCCTGGGGTGGCGCCAGGGCCTTCAAGGTTAGGAGGCTGGGCACTTGTCACGTCCTGTGAAGTTTCTGTTGACGGAGTTTTTATCACCCTAATTACGAACACCCCGACGCCAACAGAGAGGAGCCGAGGCCCATGGATGGCGCAGCAGGGAGCGATGGGCTCTCTGGACCAGTGACCTCGGAGGGCGAAGACTTCCCGGAGAGGCTGAAGCTCATTTTCTAACCTGCATGTAGTTTGAGGGCAGGCGCGCTAACAAACAAATCTGCGTTAGGAATCAGAGTGACCACCACTGGAGTCAACAGGAGTTGCCATTTGCGTTATTATATTAACGCACGCGGCTACTTACTTGGGCCGAGGCCGCAGATTAGAGAGTCAGTCCGGACTCGAAGATTCCATAATTGCAGGCTGTGAGTCTCCTCTGCAAGGCTAGCTGCAGCAGGCAGGCTCAGGCCGTGAACCACAGCGAGCCGTGGCATTTTAGGTTTGGCGTCGGGCCCGCCTCCAGACAGTGATAATTTCCTGACTCCTGTTGAGTCCCGAGCGGGGTCGTCCAGTGACAGGCAGTCATTGGACACACACTACATCAATGACGCCAGGCGGACCAAGCCGCGTCCCGGGGAATCGTAATAATGGATTGTGATACATTGTATGCAGTTGAGTGAGTGTGAAACTGCCAGCAGCGAAAGTGAGGAAGAGAAGGTGAGAAGACAGGTTCAGACAAGTGTGTGAGAAAGAGAAGAAAAAAAGCAGACTAGGAAGATGAAAATGTAAGAGAAATGAAAAGGGGAAAGGGGAGTGAAAAGGACGAGGATACAAAAACAGGAGAGAGAAAAGGATGAGGCAAGATGCGGGGGATGCGGAGTAAGCGAAAGCAGGAGCGTCTACGAATAAGTTAAAACAGGGGATGCGGAGAAAGCGAAAGCAGGGAAACAAGCAAAAGCGCGCCTCGCGCGGCAGCAGGGGGGAGGGGGGCCTGCCGATTCCCTTGCGGGAGCCAGCGGCGATAATTGACACCATATGGCGCTGCCGCTCGCTCCCGCAAGGCAATCGCCACACGTGCACGCGTTGCCATTGAAGGCAATGGAACGCGTGCACGTTTTTGGGGAAAAAAGGAAACCGATGGCTAAAGGTCTCCTCTATGGAGCGCATGCGCGCTGCGTAGGCGAGACCTAAAAAGGGTCAGTTTTCACTCTGAAAATGTGGTGAGTCCACGTTGCGTTTTGGGCCGTTTTCTGTCGCGGGCACTAGGCCTACCCACACAAGTGAGGTACCATTTTTCTCGGAAGACTTTGGGGAATGCGGGGTGGGTGGAAATTTGTGGATCCACGCAGATTCCAGAACTTTCCACCACAGAAATGTGAGGAAAATGTGTTTTTTTGACAAATGTTTAGGTTTGCAAGGGATTCTGGGTAACAGCACCTGGTGAGAGCCAGTCAAGTCACCCCATCCTGGATTCCCCTGGGTGTCTAGTTCTCAAAAATGTATAGGTTTACTAGGTTTCCCTAGGTGCCGGCAGAGCTAGGGTTCAAAATCTACAGCTAGGCACTTTGCAAAAAAGGGGTCAGTTTTCACTCTGAAAATGTGGTGTGTCCACGTTGCGTTTTGGGCCGTTTCCTGTCGCGGGCACTAGGCCTACCCACACAAGTGAGGTACCATTTTTCTCGGAAGACTTTGGGGAACGCGGGTGGGTGGAAATTTGTGGATCCACGCAGATTCCAGAACCTTCCACCACAGAAATGTGAGGAAAATGTGTTTTTTGGGACAAATGTTTAGGTTTGCAAGGCATTCTGGGTAACAGAACCTGGTGAGAGCCAGTCAAGTCACCACATCCTGGATTCCCCTGGATGTCTAGTTTTCAAAAATGTATAGGTTTGCCAGGTTTCCCTAGGTGCCGGCAGAGCTAGGGTTCAAAATCTACAGCTAGGCACTTTGGAACAAAAGGGTCAGTTTTCACTCTGAAAATGTGGTGTGTCCACGTAGCGTTTTGGGCCGTTTCCTGTCGCTGGCACTAGGCCTACCCACACAAGTGAGGTACCATTTCTCTAGGAAGACATTGGGGAACGCGGGGTGGGTGGAAATTTATGGATCCACGCAGATTCCAGAACTTTCCACCACAGAAATGTGAGGAAAATGTGTTTTTTTGGACAGATTTTTAGGTTTGCAAGGGATTCTGGGTAACAGAACCTGGTGAGAGCCAGTCAAGTCACCCCATCCTGGATTCCCCTGGGTGTCTAGTTTTAAAAAATGTATAGGTTTGCTAGGTTTCCCTAGGTGCCGGCAGAGCTAGGGTTCAAAATCTACAGCTAGGTACTTTGGAAAAAAAGGGTCAGTTTTCACTTTGAAAATGTGGTGTGCCCACGTTGCGTTTTGGGCCGTTTCCTGTCGCGGGCACTAGGCCTACCCACACAAGTGAGGTACCATTTTTCTCAGAAGACTTTGGGAAACGCGGGGTGGGTGGAAATTTGTGGATCCACGCAGATTCCAGAACTTTCCACCACAGAAATGTGAGAAAAATGTGGTTTTTTTGACAAATTTTTAGGTTTGCAAGGGATTCTGGGTAACAGAACCAGGTGAGAGCCAGTCAAGTCACCCCATCCTGGATTCCCCTGGGTGTCTAGTTTTAAAAAATGTATAGGTTTGCTAGGTTTCGCTAGGTGCCGGCAGAGCTAGGGTTCAAAATCTACAGCTAGGCACTTTGCAAAAAAAGGGTCAGTTTTCACTGTAAAAATAAAAGTGTGTCCACGTTGCGTTTTGAGCCGTTTCCTGTCACGGGCACTAGGCCTACCCACACAAGTGAGGTACCATTTTTATCGGGAGACTTAGGGTAACACAGAATTGTAGAGCAACTGTTATTACCTTTTGACTTTCGATGCGTTTCTGCCTTCCAAATGAAAGACAATGGGTAAAAATGAAGTCATTTTGAAAAATGACCTATAATTCTCATGCTAGTATGGGTACTCACAATTTCGGAAATGTGCAAATATCTACTGTTTCTAAACTCTATATTTTGTTCCTATTTCAGAAATACATAGGTGTCTTTCATATCGATTTTTCCATGTATATATTTTCCCAAATGAATTGCTCTATACCCGGTACATAATAAAAAAAACATTGCAAGACGCTGCTCAGTTATTGGCTCAGGGTTCGTCGGAGTCTTAGTGAACCTACAAGTCCTATATATCCCCACAACCAGAAAGGTCCAGCGGATGTAACGGTATATTGCTTTTAAACAGCTCTCATAATTTGAAGAAGTTACAGGTGAAAACGGCACAAATGGCTGCTTTTTTCAACTAATTTTCAATTTTTCTATATTCAACTGTTAGTTTCTATAAAGAAACCTTGAAGGATCTACACAAATGACCCCTTGCTGAATTCAGAATTTTGTCTACTTTTCAAAAATGTATAGCTTTCCAGGATCCATTATTGCTTTCATTCCCATTTCTACCATTAACTGGAAGAAGGTTGAAAGCACAAAAATTAGCAAAAATAGGCTATGTCCCAGAAAAATGCCAAAACTGTGTAAAAAATGTTGGTTTTCTGACAAAAGTCTGCTTGTCCCTGAAAGCGGGGAAGATGGTGATTTCAGCACCACAACCCCTTTTTTGATACCATTTGCAGGGAAAAAAACAGACGCTTTCATCTGTAGCCCTTTTTTCCCATTTTTACAAAAAAACACAAAACGTTGCTGTATTTTGACTAATTTCTGAGTCCCCTCCAGGGGAATCCACAAACCCTGGGTACCTTTAGAATCCTCATGATGTTGGAAGAAAAGGACGCAAATTTGGCGTGGATACCTTATGTGGTCAAAAAGTTACAGGGGTCTAAGCACGAACTACCCCAAATAGCCAAAAAAGGGCTTAGCACAGGGGGAAAAGGCCTAGCAGCGAAGGGGTTAAAAAATGTGCCCACGAGTCAAACGTTCTTGGCTTCCTGTCTGCTATCTGCACGCAAATGCCAGAAGAGCTATGTCATCTTTGTAGGAAAGGTGCGGTTTTTTCTCAGGTGTGGAAGAAATGGCTTTCTTTGTCCCTATTGATTATAATAAATAAAGAAACGCACTTGCATAACAGGCTTAAACCTTGTCCTAGTTTGGTGGCCCACAGCTTGTTTGAAAACAGTTAATGTTTATAAAGAACTAAACTCATATTCTTTTATAAAAGTGTAAAAATGCAACCTCTCTTCCTGTTCTTTGAATTTGCTAAATATAACCCACGTTGACCTTCAAGCTGTGAAAGGGAGTCTGGAGAAGTACTGAATAGATAAATGTTGTGAAATGCCAAAATAAAGCGCCACTGTGAACTATTTGTACAACGTTTTTGTACTATAATTTCTTTGACGTTTTGTTGTTTTTCGCATGCTCCTAGTGTTTGTTTACCCATCTTTAAAATCGAGCCACAGTAGCGAATAACTTACTTCACTGATGTGCTTAGGTATCAGTAATTTGATACTTTTACACACACTAAAATTACTTTTGCGGGTGATGAATGTGTAAGAGCTTGTGATGCTTTTTAAAGTGTCAGTTTATGAAACACTTTCGTTTATATGCGACATACAATTTCCATCTGGATTGCAAAACCGAACAAACAAAATGGCTCATAGACCATGTCACCTGTGAGACACCAGTCAGTGTTGGCTTTTAGTCAGAAGACCTGCATTACATAACATTTGATTATATTTCCCTCATTCTTTTTGTTTGCTTTTTGGTGCATGCAGATCTGCATATCTGTGTAAGCACATAAATGAAAGGCATTGTCATTTACAATGCCAATAACTCAAACTCTTGCAAATGCGAGACCTATTGCATTGCAAATGCTTGTCTTGAGTTTAGACTCCAGAACCCATCCTGCCTGTTTCTTCAGAGGACTCAGCCAGACGTTCTAAATTTGCGGTGTAGTGATGCTAGCCAGTAAGTCAAGAAGCAGACGCAAGGCATGCAACACTACAATGTTTTCAGGGACTTGGTAACTCTTTTCCTGCTTAGGGAGCTGTGTTTCACAGTTTAAAATGTTGATTCAGCAGTTTCCTCATAAGCAGGAGGACGGCCCAGAGGAATCTGTAGGCTGGAGGTTTGCCAAAAAAACAATAGCATGCCTCTTAAATCAGTAGAGCTGGTGACTATATGCCACAGGGAGCATTCAGGGCTTAATTAAAGTAATATTTCAAAAAGAAAAAGGCGCCAGTGCCATCGAGCTGCGTAGTGCCCTCAGGGCAGTAATTCAAGGGTACATTAGTTCTGTTTGCCCAAATGTCACCGTTTTGCTTTTGGCATAAGCACCCTATATGGCCTAAGCATGATTGTTGTATCAGCTGATATCGCGTGATATGGATGTGTAACATTCAATTCCCTACAATTAAGCACAAATAGAACAAAACTAAAACCAGCTATATGTGTCATGGGTGCCACTTATTTAAACTATATGACAAAGTATGCGTCTCTCCATAGGTTCACTTGAAGCAAACAGAGGCTACAGCACCCAGAATGCAGTGGACTGGAACCATGGTGTACTGTCAACATGGGAGATCTGGAAACCCTACACCAGATAATTCTGCACATGGCCGCAGCAGTGCAGGCCTTGTTACATGCACTAAAGTATACAACAAAGTGATGGACGGAATGTCTGAATTAATCTCAGCCACTGGTAATTACTCAGGGCCGCATCCAAGTCTATTGTTATTTTGCACACTGTGCCGCCTCAGTTTGGTCCCAGCTTGTTACATACACAGCACAGGGACAGCACAGGCAGAGGCAGTGATGACCTCTATTACACTCATAACATGTAGATCACACAGAGCAGTGGTCACAGCTCCACAACACGCAAAACAGAGATGGCATGAGCAGAAACTAGCAAACCAGAAGTATCCCATCCTGTGTATGTGTGATACATGGGGCACTACTCTCTTCAGGTGGTACACCGTCTGTTTAAGGGCGGGAAAGGAAAAAATCAGGGGAAACCAACCTATGGTTTTAGGGTCATAGGACCATTATATCCTCAATACCCGAATTTCCCCTTTTAATATACCTAATAACTCCGCCAATAAAGGAATACCTTGGAGCAATTGGAGGACTTTTAATCTCTATGAATTGAATAGGGAGGACATATTCCTCCAGCACCCCTTCCATACAGTGGAAGATCCTCTCTATCCTTTTGACTTGGGAGAGGGTTCATCCACCATTTTTCCAGGCCTTAGATATATCAGTATATGAGCCGAAACTAGTCAGGATACGTAACGCATATAAGATGGGCACATCATTGAAGGCAACCATGTAATTCTCTCCCAAACACAGATACAGGTTCAACATATACAACAGGTATGGCACAGGCATCAACATTTATGAGCTTACAGCCAAATGTCTACAGAAATTAGCACTATATGTAAGTTATGGTCTATGAAAAGGGACTGTATTACAAATATAAGTATGGAGACTAAAGCTACCTCCCAGGCAGGGAACCCCAGGACCCATTGGTGGCTTGGGGATGGTGGCCACATGCCCAACTCATGACTCCCTCCAAAAAGATTTTTAAATGAAGAGTCCTGGGCCCTGGCCCACCCTGGGGATCTAAAATGTAAAATGTAAAAGAACGCCGGCAATCGTTTTTTGCAGTATTGTTGCATAAGAACATTTATTTTATTGTGGCCCCAGGGGTTCCCTCTGGAACCCCCCAAAAGGTGTAGGAGGGTAAGGTACCCCTACCCTGCCCCCTTTTATCTTTAAGCTATCTCAGGACAGGGGACTAAGTCGCCGAGTCCTGTAATGGCTGCTGCAACATTTTTTCTCCATGTGCAGCAAGCCAATCAGAGTAATTGCTCCCGCTGGAGTGAAAAGGCCCATGGGGAAAAAAGCCCCCTAGGTCAGTCAGAATGCTCTATTTTTTTAGGTTGAGTTTGAGGGAGCATTCCTCCTATGTGGATGGAAGGGATAACATGGAGTGTGATTTGTCATACGGATGGCTTATTTTCCACCACCCATTACAGTGAATGATTTAGTTAATTTCTTTGCTCACCATAACACTGAAACTGTTTACAATCTCTTATGGATAGTGTGAGCCAGATATACCTGTTTATTTTCCCAACAAGGCTCTCTTCAGGGGTTTTGCCAACATGCGGGTGGCACTGTTCACTAACAAGCGGACTTCAAACTTACTGACTGAAGGTTTAAAACATCAGCTGATAAGAAGTGAGCTAGGAATGATAGGCACTTGGAGTATGTTTCTTAACCACGTTTCGAGAATTCTTTTTTTTTTCAAATGTGTATAATCAAATCAGGTAGACTCATAGATGCCTTTAAATATATATTTTTCCTTTAGTTGTTTTTTATATATTGGGAGTATTGTATGCAGTGTTTGTAGAGAAAATCTACTAGGTGCAATTAAAACATCATTTTTGCTATATTTTTTATTCCGGCTGGATGCCTACATAAAGTGAAATCATGTAGTTTAGAGAACCACCCCAAAACTACATGCTCTTCATTATTAATGTGCTTTCTTGAGTGTCAACAAAGGAGATTTGTAGAGTACAAGAATTATGGAACGCGAAACAGAAGGGCGTTTTTCTACGTACAATGTATTAATTGTGCCCTGACTGTTTCTAAACCCTTTCAGATGTATCAGATAAAGCAAATGAAGCACCTGCAGAGTAAGTGATCAACCTTTGATCACATAAAGTTGGTCAAGAGGTAAAGTCAGAATTAGAAACTTCCTGGTCTCCTGGTTCCACAGTCAGAAACTTGACCAAAGTGACCAAATTTTACTGCATAGTGACTTGGGCTGGGATTTAGCCGAGAGACTGGAGGTGCTACTGAGCTGGGTTTGCTCTGGAGAGATTGAGGTGTCAGCGGCACACTACAAACATTGGATCTATGGACTCTCCTTACAACAACTTTGATAGATCCATTGCACACAGACTGGAGAGAAGATATGTCTCCAGGTTAACACCAGTAATAATAGCTTCACAGAACCTGTGATCCCCATGAGTGACTCAAAACAATGAGGACAGCTTTAAGAAAACTTAAAGAGATGCTTCGGATGTGGCAATTAAGAAACAAGAAAGATGTGTTTGATGAGAGAGACTATGGCGAGCAGAACAGGATGCAGGACAGGGTATAACTAAGAAGCTCTCAATATGGGGCAGGGGTCTTGGTGTTGATAGAGCATATTTATAAACGCAAATTAATGCAATTAACATGTAGAAGTAATGTGTAGGCCAAAAACGAGAAGTCACATTTAAAAAAAAAAAAAGGATGGGAGCACTAGGCTTCCATATCTGCCGATGTTAAGTTAGAAATGCCTATGAATGCAGTTTTCTTTTATCATTCTTACTGACTTTAGGTCAACATTCTTAGTAATTTGAAGACGTGAAGAGTTCAATGAGAAAATGTGCTGAACCAACATAATTTAATAGAAAAATATAGTTTTCAACCTTCCCATAGACATAATTTTCATAGACTACAATAGGGTATTAAATAATGTAGTTAAATTTTACTTAAATGTTTCTTCATGAATAAGATTTGTAAGTTAAAATTTGTGAGAAGGAGATGATTTCATTTATGGAATGGCAGACTTAACCATGAACTGTTTTGCTTTGCACATTAGGAATCACTGGGAACCAAACCACGACTTGTACAATGCTGTCAGTAATGTTACATATAACACTTAATATCTGTAAGTCTTTGTTCCAAGACAGTGAAGACAGTGGAAGATTTCCGTTCCCATGAAGACATTTTTCTCCTAATGGAGGAGAAGATGGACTACTGCAACATTTGTTTTAGTTGTAGATATCAAAATGTTATATTAGTGCATACTCCTAAACTAGAGAGATCACCACTCGTGCGCACTCTCTTAGAACTGATCTTCTTTTCTGTTGAAGACCCAGACTCTCTACTCTCTGAGGCTCTGTGCTTTGAGCAGGCCCACTAATTTCCCCTTTGTCAGAATTTATGCTATATTTCTGAGACTCCATTGAATTGCCTGAACTTCTCTTCATGAAAAGCACTATTTTAATTGCTTAATGGTTTATGCTTTCACCTCTCGGTTTCAAACTCTTTATGGGTTCATGATGCTTTTCTCATCTTAAGGTTTAGAATAGGGATTTTATTCCTAGGGAACACACTTAATGATTTATGTTTTGTATTGTGATTTGAAAAGAATTAATTGATGATTAATAAAGAAATACTTACTAAAAAGATTTGAATAAAACCCCTTAAACTCACAAAATCTCATCATTGACTCCCAAATAATTGATATTTGACTGTGATGAGTAATTTGAACTTTGATTTGCAACTTCTGTTTAATTCTTTACCTGTGACCAAGGTCCAGAATTCAAAGGCCCAGTAAGAGCAGGGACCTTATATTCAGAGATGCTGAGAAATAAATTCTGAATTGTAAACTAAATATTTATTAAGAACCCATGCACCACCAGTGCTATTCCATGCAACTACCATTAAATGTCCAAGGCTTTGCAGAGAGGGGTGATTAGGTGCATAGTGAAAATTATACCCAAGAACAAAAACAAAAGTTAAAACTATGATATTGATTTCTATAGGGCACATTTCCAGAGAAATAAATTATCGATTGGAAACAGTCTGGGGGAAGGTGCCGCAATGCTGTAAAGTCAGCATCAAAGATCTTAATAAAAGAGATGCAAGGATTTAAATTGAAGCAATCTGCAACAGAGACAGGAAAAGGTAAATATGAAACAAACAAATTCCACAGGGATGTAAATACAGAGGAAATAGTGCCATTCGCTTGACTTTTAAATACGTAAGTGATGCCAATGACATAGTCAGGGTGTGCATATTCCACACAAATTGTGGATCTCGATTAGGAATTGATGAAATAAGACCCATTAATGAAATGCTATGGAACTAAACAGTAAACCTAAGCTAAATGCATAGGAATACCCTCCAATGCGCAGTGTGTAACACAATTCAAAGCCTTTAAAAAGAAACATTGGCAATTCTAGTCTCAGAGCAAAGAGAGAACTAGAGACCAACAGAAGCCTAAATCTGTGATATCACAGCGGGCAAGAAGTGGACATACTAGGAAAATGGTTGTTCCTTATCTGATGATTATATCCAAAAGAAATACATCACAAAAACCTCCAATGAGAACAGAGCTTTCTTTGTAAGAGCTTGCTATCTGCGGCCATTTTGGCAGCAGCAGCTCCTCCATAAGAACGGGGGAGCGTCACCCCGCCTGCAGCGAGTGCAGCAATCAAACACACATAAATAAAATGGCATAATAATGCCGTTTTATTTTGCCACCAGCTCGCGCTGTGTATAGCAGGATTACTGCTGCCCCTTTCAGTGCTCATGTTGGGTTGGCCGGCTGGCTACCTACAGCCAGCCCGACATGCGCACTGTAGACCCAGTAATCCCCGGGCTGTGAAACAGGAGATTGCTGGCACAGTTCCCCAGCCTCAGAATGAATGCAGGGTTAGCCTGCTCTCACCATTCCTGGAGCTGTTCTCATGCTGATAAGAACAGCTCTAGGATTGGTTGGATTTGCATTTCACTGAGCAAGAAGGAAGTCCTTCTATTCCTGCTCTTGGGTGCGGGGGAGAAGTGCCATGCCGGGGAGAAGTGCGGCATTTATGTTGAGTTTGGCGCCATCGCGCCTCACCATATTTTATAACCGGCAGCCGCTACTGCATTTTGGGATTCTTTCGAGCCTCCCTCATCCCAATAAATGGCCCCTACTGCCTAGGTTCCATGTGCTGAACACAGAATATACTCATCATAAATACAGTTGGACTCCATCATTTCTATGCAATCTATTTTACCATCCTTGTTCATAGTAGTCAACTCTAGCTTCACCCGAGTCAAATGCAACATGCTGCACAATCAACTCCTCAGAGTATACTCAGTCACGTCATACCTAACAGCACCCCTGCAGAACACCTCCAATCAAAAAACAACACTCTCTTCCAAAACTTCAATGTCCATCTTCCCACAGAAAGCAAATAATTTCATCATGGTGTACCAGGGCTTTGCGTGCTTGTTCATGCAGGCATGGTGGGAATATTCAACATACACAGAAAAGGGGTGTTGGAGGAGACAATACTTACTACTCTATCCTCCCTTACAAATCTCTAACGCGCAAACAGTATAGTCAGCTGTGATTTCTTTTAGGTAGTTTATGTTTTAGATACTTGCAGGGGAAAAACAATGTTTATTTTTGAAAGAACAGTCCTCATTCACAATTTGTGGCGTGCTTCGTCATCGAGCTCTACAACACAACATACTTTCAGTTGGTAAGGGGCTTGGCCACACTAGTGGGAGCTCTTAGTATGTTGTTTACTTTTTCCATTGGGATCTGAACTTTTATGGGGGTATAATTGCCTAGGAAAAGTTCAATCATTTATTTTTTCTGACAAGATGAAAATAACATGGTTGGATGGAAAGGGAAACATGGAGTGGTTCAGTGGCCCTAATCTACGCCTGCTGGGGCCCCCATGCCACAAATCTCAAAGGAGAAGCTGTCCCATCTGGATATCATTATACTGAGATATCACTGTCAGTTGGGTGTTTGCTGGTGATGTCTCTACTTAGACCCTGATTACAAATTAGGCAGAATTTCATGCAAAGATACTGAGTGGCTGGTATTACTTTTACCGGATGGTATCTCTACATGGAATTCTGCATATAACAAGTACAACTGCTCGGAATGGGGAATAACTATGCAGACACTGAATAACTGTGCAGAATCCCTCACGGTATTCCCTGAGGGGTTTAATACCCCAAATTTACCTCTCACACTGAGCAAGTGGTAAATGTGAGCAGGGTCTTCCCCCAAAAAAGCCCCTGTATAAGTAAGTAAACGTATCAACACCAGTAAGAGGCACTGGAAGACCCTCTATGGTGACACTTTCAAGTTATTGCATCATTGACTGGGGCAAAGAGTGTGCTGTATCACAGGTCAGGATGCTTTATGCTTCTCACCAAACTTCTTCTCTCCTAGGGCCTGATTACCTGTAGCCCAACTTGGATGTGATAATTATCGCATATGATCAAAATCTGACACCGAGATGTTTCTTATTTATCAGATGTGATAATTAGCACATATTATGAGTTTTTGGGGGATAATGTGCGGATCCACATGTTACAGTAAATACCATAAAGGTTTTCCCGCTTAAATTCTGACCAGTTCAACCTTGCAAAATTTAACGAAGAGTCAGACCTTTATCACACCCTGTAATTAATGGGTGCGGTAAGTACCATATAACGAGGGAGTCTGACCCTGCTCAAACAAGGATTTTGTACAGGGGTCTGAAAACAATGACCCACTCATAATTTATTTATTTTAGAGTTTTATATCGCACTAGCTAGACCCCAGGGTATCAGAGGGCTTTACAAGATGTGTGAACAGGTCCTAAACAGTGATAAGAGGGTTCCTACGGGTTGACATAATATAACCAGAGGGAGTAAAACCAACAAGCGTTATCCAGGGCCCTAGTCATTTTGTTCCTCTTGCCAAGGGGTGATAGTAGCTTGACTTACTACAGCGGCTGCAAGAATGTGTGCTGGTGTGCAACTACACTATAGACAATATACATGGAAATTATGAATACATAATATGCTTATATAGATGTACCATAAGATATACAATTTCAGTAATATACACCTAGCACCCCCAGAAGACCACTCTTTCAAGCCTCCTCTCAAAAGCCATCTTCTGTTTGATGTAGTTAAACTAACGAAATAAAATAAGAAACTCAGGGGCATATTTACAAGCCTCTATCGTCATCACAACGTCACTTTCAGTGACGTTGTGATGGCGATAGGGGCTTGTAAATATCCCCCTGAATTTACTATTCTCCTGTAAGGTTTATGTCTTGGCTGTCAATATCTATTTTCAATACTGTCACACAAAAGCTGGTTTTGTCAGACTACTAGAGCCAGGAGGCGCATTTGATTTGTTAAACCAGATGCAAAACATGGTTTGCACTGGAAAGTAAACAGCAAACACTTTGCGTTGCTTTGTGTCACTTTTGGTGTTTTTGAACTGGCGCGAAATGATGATACATCTAGACCTTGTTTTGTATCTTTTTTGTGGAACTGCATGGTACTGTGATCTCCTTGTTTTTCAGTCTGTGGGAACTTGTTGAAATCTGCCTCTCATTGTCACAGTGACACTTTGAGCTTTTCTTTTTTTGGCTCATGATCTGGTGGCTTCTCTGTGTTTCACAGTTCTGACTACTTTTCTTTTCTGTGCGGACTTCAACTGTTCACAGTTTTCTATTCTGTTTTTATAAATCTGCAGTATATCGATTTTTAATTTGTCAATTCCTTAACGCCCTGCAACTGTTTCTAGTCTTTCTGACATTTCATGGCAGAGCGTCCCTGCTCCTTCTAATGTCAGTTTTATTTCCCTTTCCTCCAACTCTCCATCAAAGACCCGCTTGCTTGGTTTATCGTGTATGATGTGGTTAGGAATCAGTACCCCTTGTTAGTCTCATGCAAATTGCTTTACAGCCCCATTGCTATTCTTACAGCTTTATTTCGAGATTTCCATCAATCGTTCAATGGTGGGAAATTATTATTTTCCCGCAATTTTCCTGAGACCTTGACTTCTCTCTCAGGCCCCAGTCACGAGTAAGATGTAGTTAGGTGCGGAGATACCAGAAGGCCAAAATTAACGATTGACGCCTGTATCTCTGCACCTAACTACGCTTATTATAAGCGAATCCCAAATGAATGGGGAATGCCTGTGTGGACATAGATTTTCTGGATGGAATTCCCAGTTCCATGGGGATCAATGCTTACATTTACCACCTGCACTTAAGAGATATTAAATTTGAGCTAGTGGGCAGAAGCAAGTTAAAGTGTTGTGGGTAGGAGAGTAGTGTGGGTGGCTGATGGAGGAAGAGGATGTGAGATGATGGGGAAATTACCTGCTCGGGTCTTGACAAAGACGTTGGTCAGGTGGGGCTGGGGCAGGATAGGGTTTCACTTGCCGCCAAATCCCAAAACGATTTTATTGGACAGGTTTTCTGGCTGATAAAATTGGTTCTGGTGTTCTTGGTCCTTGAGGAAAACTAGGGGGTATATGTACAAGCCCCTTATCGCCATAGGAACGTCGCTTTTTAGGACATTCCTGTGGCAATAGGGGCTTTGCCTTATTTACAAGGCAGCGTTAAGCCACTTAACGTGGCTTAACGCTGCCTTGTAAATAAGGCCCCATTTCACGCTATGCTTAGCGTGAAAGGGGAGGGCAATTGGTGCTGCTGTGGGCGTTCCACCGCAACACCCATTGATTCTGACGCTGCATCCTAATTACAAGGGAGGCGTAAATAGGAGGCAGCACCAGCATTAAGACCAGGGAAAACCTGGTCTTACTCTGGTGCAACAAGGAGAAATGTTTCATTTCTCCTCGTTTTTGTTGTTTTCATGTGTGAACAGCAAAAGGCCAATTATTGTTTATGTACAGGAAGGTCCCCCTTCCTGCACATAAACAATCATTTTTTAAAAATGCCGTTTTGCAACTTCTATGTTTGCTGCATTAAGCAGCACACATAGAAGTTACAAAGCGGCATTTAAAGATTGTTTATGTGCAGGAAGGGGGAGCTTCCTGTACATAAACAATCTTCCCCTGAATGCGTTGGCGCTAGGCTGCTAAACTTAGCACCAGCGCAGGGGGAAACGCAGGACTGAACCATATTCTTGTAAATGTGGTGCAGCCCTGCGTTTCAGAAGTGGCGGAGCATGCCGTTAAGCCAAGGAGGCTAACTACACGCTCCGCCATTTCTTTATACATATACCCCTAGGTCACTTATAATTTAGCAGTTTTGTAGCCCACCCTGTGATATTTCTGCACTCAACTAGTAGTCAGGGAATTAGGGGCATATTTACAACAAAAGTGGCGGAGCGTGCGTTGGCTCCAAAATAGCTAACGCCGCGCTCCGTCACTTTAGAAATGAAGGGTTGCACCGTATTTACAATAATACGATGCACTCCTGTGTTTCTCCCTGCGCTGGTGCTAAATTCAGCTGCCTAGCGCCAACGCAGGCACCCTTGCACCATAGTGCAAGGGTGCCTGCGTTGAGGAAATGATTGTGTATGTGCAGGAAGGTGTCCCTTCCTGCACATACACAATCCAGAATGGCGATTTGAAACTCCTATGTGTGCTGCATTGTGCAGCACACATAGAAGTTGGAAATCGTCATTTCCCCCCCCCCCCCAAAAATGATTGTTTAGGGGGCGTACCCAAGATGGCGGCGTGAGCGGACGCGTTTTCCTTGAGCTCCGCTCCCGCTGGGCCCAACAGCATTATCTATGGCGCACCTGAGGCTCTAATCCCCCATCAGAGGTTTCTGGGCAGTTGGCCATCGGAGGCGGAAGGTCCCGGTCTGCCCTGTTTGCCCCCGGCCGCCTGCCGCCTGCTGGGGCGATTTCAACTGACCTGTGGCTCCGGGGCCGGAGACGGGAGGAGGCCGGACCTGTGGCGAAGCTTGCTGAGGAGCTGTGGGGGGCGAAGGCGCTGCATCGCTTCCACTGTCGGGCTCCCGGGGTGTGCCCCGCTGCCGGTGTTCCCCGTGGGCCTTGGGGTGAGCTCCGGCACCGGTGCCCCGCTCTTGCCGCTGGCTGGTCCTTGCCTTGGACCTGAGGCGTGGTTGACCCGGCCCAGGAATCTACGTGAGACCGGGGATCCGCTGGGCCTCCAGATCCGGCCCACAGAGGTGAGGAGAGCTCTCCTGGGGGCCGCGTGCAGTGAGGTGCCTGGATGGCTATCGGCGGCGGATAGGGGGACCTCTGATCGCCCCGAGACTTCGGCGGGGAGCGGGGGGGCGCCAGAACTGCTGCGCAGCCAGCCTCCATCCAGCACAGACACGGAACTGTGGGTACTTCCTGCCGCCGCTGCGTCTTCCCCGGGCGCCCGCCGGCGGGCGATCGCCCAGCTACACGATCAAGCTTGTAGTGTGGCCTGTGTCGGCCGGAACGTCCACGCACATCTAGGGGCCCGCGGGGTGATTTGGGTGCGGCCCCCCACGAAGCACGCAAGGCCTGCCCTGATGCCCGGTGGGGCATGTTGAGTGCCCCCGGGGCCGGCTGTTGTTTCCCTCCCCTGATCCCGGGCCGGACGTGGTCCCTGCTGGGCCTGACCTTTGGCGGGGGCCTACTCGGAGCCTGTGGGGACGGGCGCCTTCCGGGCACGACAGGAGTGGTGGTTGTTGCCCTTCCTGGGCTTGTTGGGAGTCCCTGCCCGGCCCTCTGGGGTGATCGGGGCCTTCCCTGCAGCAACACAGTGCGAGGGAAAGCTCGAGGAGCGGTGAGTTCTCCCAGAGTTGGTCTCCGGGCCTATCGGGGCCTCTGACGTGCCCACATTCGGATGGCGGCCTGCCTGGGGCCAGCGGAGCGAGACTACGCCTAGAAGCTCCAACAGCAGTGCAGCTCCACGCAACTGGAGGCGAGCCTGGCCTGGCCCCTTGATACTGGTTGTACGCTAGTTGGAGTAGGGGCCATCTGGATAGCACTTCTCTCTTGCGGGGCGATGGTCGACAGGGAGACAGGTTGAAAGCTGCGCCAGTGGCCCGCGACGTCTACTCTTCGCTATCATTGGTACACAGACTGCCTCCGGGGGGCGTGGGGGCCTGTCCGGTTTTCGTTGTCACCTGCAGTGACAATCGCTGAGTGGGCCCCTCCCAGTGGCGAGATCAAAGCACAGCCCGTGCAGAGCGGAGACCCGGCGGTCCTTCTCCTGAGAGTCCGGGTGTCCCCACATTCCACCGGCGGCCGCCCGACGACGGCGTCTCCCCTCTTTGGTGGCCCTCCACGTCGATTGGACAGCTGGTCCTGCTTACTCCATGATAGCTACGGCCAAAAACAAAAAGGATAGATCGGTGAGGGACCTCCTAATGAAAGCACAAGGGGAAGGCCCGGGCACTGGCACGATGCCCGCTGGGGAAGGGCCAGATGGCGCAGTCACCAGGGAGTTTTTGGAATCTCTGTTTGCCTCGCAAAGGGAGGATATTTTGGCTATTAAAACAGATCTGCAGGCGGACCTCCGGGAAGTTCGGAGAGATGTATACGCGGTGGGAGAGCAGGTTGCCGCCCTGGAGGATTCCGCGACTGCGAGGGATGAGGAGATCGCCGTCCTCCAACAAGAAGTCCTGCGGCTACGGGATCAACAGCTAGACCTCCAAACGCACTGCGAAGACCTAGAGAACAGGTCTCGGAGGAACAATATTCGCATCCGAGCGGTTCCAACAGGGGCAGAAGGAGAAGATCTGGTAGGCTATGTGCAGGACCTTTTTCGCACGATTCTGGGCACCTCGGCGGAGTCTGCATTAAAGATAGATCGCTGCCATCGGGTGGGTCCGCCTCGGCAGTCGAATCGCCCCCCTGCGGACATCTTGATCTGCGTCCATAATTACACGGTGAAGGAAGAAATCCTTAAAGCTGCTTGCTCCAGCCAGCCCCTCCACTTCAGGGATCACAGCCCTCAGCTCTTCCAGGACCTAGCGGCCAGCACCCTCCAGAAGAGACGAGACTTTCGCCCCATTACAAATCACCTTCGTTCACAAAATATTTCTTATGCCTGGGGTCGCCCCTTTCGTCTCATCTT
Source organism: Calotriton arnoldi (assembly GCA_963921515.1). NCBI lineage: Eukaryota > Metazoa > Chordata > Amphibia > Caudata > Salamandridae > Calotriton > Calotriton arnoldi. The sequence goes on from CAWUFW010001011.1 coordinate 3,192,376, forward strand.
CCGTCTCGATGGGAAGTTGCACTAGGTCTCTCCCCTGTCCGACGCCTGTAAGGTGCTGAAGCTGTCCCTCGAAGACCTGTCTTCTCATCAAGATGCCTCGGAGCGGGCTCCACAGAAGCCCTCGGGCCGCGGGCCCCGGGGCGGCCTTAACCTAGTTCGCCTTCGTCCTGACACGGCCACCATCATAAAAGAACGGTCTGCTGTACTCCGGACTCTGACAGGCGCAGAAGGGGGAACTTTGGACACAAACGATTGTGAGTAACGCGCCTTTGAGGTCTTAGCATCTTATGTGGGTCCGGCGGGGGCGAAGGGATTGCTTTGCATCTCTTTGGAGATGTCCCTCATTCCTTTGGCAGCCCCCTCCGACTACTACCCAGCTCTCTAGATGGACTTTGTGTTGTTTCATTGTTATGGGGTTTGTTTGTTTTGTTTTAGGGTGGAGTGGGTCCTCTCTCCGGTGAGCCTTTCAGCCTGGGTCCCTTTGATTGGGCCTGATCATCTACACGCACACACTCTGTCCTCTATGAGACTCGCACCCCTCTGTAGGATCCGTCGCCTTAGTCATAGCGTATGGTGGCCCTCCTCCCAGTGATGGCGGTCCGGGTGGTCAGTTTTAATGTCAAAGGCCTTAACAATCCCACCAAAAGGAAAGCGGTGCTCTCCCTGCTTGAAGACACACAGGGGGACGTGTGCCTACTCCAAGAAACTCATCTACTCCATAGTGATACACACCGCATGCAACATAGGGGGTTTCCTGTGCAGTTCTGTTCCTCGGGGAGGCAGAAGAGGGGGAGGGGGGGTGGCCATCCTGCTCTCCAAACACTTTAGAGGCTCCGTGGTGGGTACAGTAGCAAAGATTAAGGGGCATCTTCTCGCGCTGCGACTGCGAGTAGGGTCCACCTGCATCACAATTGCTTCACTTTACGCCCCCAATGAACATCAAGAGGAATTCCTGTTGAATGCCACAGCCGAGGTGCTGCATACACCGGACTCCCGGGTGGTGGTGGGGGGAGACCTGAACCTGGTGATGGATGCGGGGTTGGATCGCTCTTGGCCTCGATCGGGTGGAGCAGGAGCTATTTCAGGGAATGGGAAGGCATGGCTTGATGACTGCGGACTTAGAGACGCATGGCGCTGCCTACACCCGGGTGACAGGGATTACTCCTTCTACTCTGTAGCCCATAAGACATACCCTCCTCTGGACCACTTTTTAGTTTCCCAGGCAGCATGGGCCTGCACCCAGGCCTCTACTATAGAGGCCCGCTCTTTATCGGACCACGCACATATCACCCTTACGCTGCACCTCCCTCCTGCACAGTGGCCCCAGCCACATTGGCGGCTGTGGGACTCACTCCTGCGGTCCCCACAAGTGGTAGAGGATCTCCGTCGTACGCTGACTGACTATGTAGCGCTAAATGATGATGGTACCCCACCCTTAGCCTCCGTTTGGGAGGCGCTTAAGTTAGTTGTGCGGGGGGCTCTCATCGCTAAGGCGGCCCACGAAAATAAAACTAGGCGGGACAAGCATCAAGATCTCGAGGACCGGGTCAAGGAACTCGAGGCCATCCACAAGTGCACCGGTGCTCCCCGGATTTGGCGTCAGCTGGAGAAAGAGCGGCTCCAGCTGAAACGCCTGGACCTTGACAGGGCTGAATATGTGGTGCTCTGATTGAAACATAAATATTATGTAGGCTCCAACAGGGGCGGCCGTATACTGGCGCATTGCCTCCGTAGTCAACAGCAGGCCAAAACAGTGAAAGCGGTCCGTGGGGCCCAAGGATCGGTGGTAACGAAAGACCCGGATATTGCTGCGGCCTTTCGCGCTTTCTATGCGAACCTCTATTCCGCCGAGTCCTCCACCCTTGCTGATCCTTTCGAATATCTACACGGGGCGGCGGTTACCCCCCTTCCGGCTTCTGAGGCGGACGGTTTGGAAGCTCCCATTCGAATTGATGAGGTGGTCTCCGCTATCGACCGGTTGAAGCTCATGAAAGCTCCTGGCCCGGGCGGGTTTAGTGCCCTTTTCTATAAGACCTACTGCGCGCAGCTGGCTCCAATGCTTGCCAGACTTTTTAATCCCTTTACCGACTCGGGAACACTTACGGCTTCTAGGCTCCAGGCGATGATTTCCATCATCCCTAAACCAGGGAAAGAGCCGGAGTTCTGTAGTTCATACCGACCGATCTCTCTGCTCAATATAGACGCGAAGTTATTCTCGAGCATTTTGGCTCACAGACTTAATCCGCTCATGCCAGGCTTGATAGACCCGGACCAGTCCAGTTTTATCCCGAGTAGGCAGTGTGGGGACAACACTAAAAGAATTTGTCATCTAATTGACAAGGTGCACAGGTCGAGGGAGGAGGCTCTTCTGCTGGCAGTTGACGCCGAGAAGGCCTTTGACCGGGTGCACTGGCCGTATCTATTTGCCACCCTAGAAAGATTTGGTATAGGGCCTAAGTTTCGCAACTGGGTGGCGAGCATTTATAGTGCCCCCACGGCGCAGGTTAGGGTCAATGGCGTACTCTCGGGGGACTTTGCGGTGAAGAGGGGCACCAGACAAGGCTGTCCTCACTCCTCTTTGCCCTTTATATGGAGCCTTTTGCCCAGCGGCTCCGGGACAATCAGCAGGCGCAGGGCATCCCCTTTGGGGCCGACCGCCACTTAATTAGTCTCTACGCCGATTATGTTATCTTTTCACTGGCACATCCCCTAACCTCAATGCCAGCCATAGTTGCGGATCTACAAGGCTTCAGCCAGGTCTCGGGTTTTAAAATGAACTTGCAGAAGTCGCAGGTGTTGAATCTCACTGCGAAGCCCTCCACTATGGAGGCTTTACAGACCCAATTTGATTTTGACTGGGTGACAGGGGGAATTACATACCTGGGGTTAGTCCTACATAACGGCCTGGTCAAGACTGCTGAAGTGAACTATTCTCTCTTACTCTCCCGTGTCCGAAAAGATCTCGCCCAATGGCGGCGTCTGCCTTTGTCCTGGCTTGGCAGATTGGCCGCAATAAAAATGAACGTCCTGCCCCGAGCTCTATATCTTTTTCAGACCCTCCCACTACAGCCCCCATCGAATGTGCTCTCCACCATCCAAAAGGAGATTGACCACTTCATTTGGGGCTCGACCTCGCTCAGACTGCAGAAAACATTATTACAGCGCCTCAAGAAAGAAGGCGGCTTGGCCTTGCCCAACTTCACTCGCTATTACCAGGCCTCGCTGCTGCGGTATCTTATAGAATGGAATCGGCCTATGACAGAGAAACATTGGGTATTCATGGATCAGACAGTGGCAGGTCGGCATATCTGGAGGGAGGTCTGGTTGCCTAAATTGCGCGCGCCTGGGGACTCTATTCCTCACCGGTCACTCGCCCCACCATGCAAGCTTGGGACAGGGTGGCTACACGGACGAATCTTACCACCTTTCCCTCGCCCATGTCCCCAATTTTCTCTAACCCTGACTTCCACCCGGGATGGATAAGGGTGTGGGCACGCATTGGGTAAAGGGCGGATGTAAGCGTCTGGGACAGCTGTTTGACCTGCGGGGCCACATTCCCTTTAAGGAACTTCGGGAGGACTACGACCTTGCGGCATCGGATCACTTTTTACATACACAAATGCTGCACTGGACTTCTAGCCCACTGATGCGTCCCCTGGTTGGTAGACAGCTGCTGCCATTGGAAAAATGGCTTATTCTGAAAAAGGATGACCGCAGGCTCATCTCGGAACTATACACCTTCCTTGCGCAGGGAGCTAAGGGAGCTCGTTCCGCAGGACAGAGAAGGTGGGAGACAGAGATAGGTCGCACCCTTTCGGATAAAGAGTGGGAGGACATTTTTTATAGATCACATCACTTCGCACATTCTATGGGTCACACAGAGACGGCATTTAAAATTGTATCCTATTGGTACTATACTCCGGCCCGGATCTCTAAGTGGGGCTCTCGGAGCAATGGCCTCTGCTGGCGGGGGTGCGGGAGCCCGGGTACCCTTCTTCACTTGCTGTGTCACTGTCCAAAGCTTACCAGGTACTGGGATAAAATTCTTGATGAAATAGATAGGGTCTTTGACACCACCATCCCGAGATTCCCCGCTTATACCATCTTAGGACTCCCCAACGCGCTGACCTTCCCTTTGCGCTCAGTCAGGGGTAAGCAAATCGCCCTGGCTCTGAATGCCGCACACCGGGTTATACTGGCGGGCTGGAAGACTGATAGGACCCCCGACCACTCACAATGCCTGCTCCAACTGTGGTCCCTTTTAGGTATGGAGCGATTGTCTATGGCTACATATGGGGATAAGTCTGAATACTCTAAGGTCTGGGCTCCTTTCATCACAATCTTATCCTCTGAGTTCCGGGAGCTCACGTGCCCTGCTTATCTACGCCTTCTGAAGCTGATACCTGAGAGCCAGGAGGAGACTTAAGGTGGGCGGCTCCTCCCGAACCTGCTCTTTCCCGGGGGGACTAGTCTCCTTTACGCGGGGTCATGGGGGTTTGTTTGCACGTATGGGGACTCACCGAGAGAGAGGAGGGGTGAGGGTGGGGGAGGGTCTGGGTTTGCATGTTTAGTCACTTGGTTTGTTCTTTTGTCTCTTTCTTTCTTTTTTTGATTTGTTTAAAAGCAGACTTACTCGCTTCAAACAAGCTACGGTGTGTCCCTATAGCACGGGCATGTGTATACAAGTGATGCTACAGACCCATTTTGGGTTTCTTTCATGACGCAATAAGTTTCCTACTTGCTCCATGAATCTGAACGCGGCCGGCCCAAGATTGGGTTGTAGGCGACAATGTTAATTGCCTGTTTCGTTGTCTCATGACCCATAAGCTTTGTTTTTTTATATACTCTTTGCTCGTGAGGTCGCCGGCCCAGTGGGTTGTAGGCAACGACGCACTGTATCTTTTCCTGTCATGTGTTCTGCCAATAAAAACCGATTTAATTCTAAAAATGATTGTTTATGTGCAAGAAGGGACACCTTCCTGCACATGCACAATCACTAATGGCGATTTGCTGTTTCTATGTGTGCTGCAGAATGCAGCACACATAGAAACAGCAAAAATAAGGAGAAATTAAACATTTCTCCTCGTTTCGCCATGTTAAGACCAGGGTTTCCCTGGTCTTAATTTTGGCGCTGCCCCATATTTACGCCACCCCTGTAAATATGGGGCAGCGTCAAAATCAACGGGTGTTGTGGCGGAATGCCCACCACAACACCTATTGCCCACCCCTTTCACGCTAAGTATAGTGTGAAAATCTGCTTTATTTACAAGGCGGCGTTAAGCCACATTAAGTTGCTTGTAAATAAGGCAAAGCACCTATCGCCACAGGAACGTCTTTAAAAGTGACGTTCCTGTGGCGATAGGGGCGTGTAAATAAGTCCCTTGGTGTTAAGAATGTCCTGTCTGTTTACAGTTCGTGCTTGTCCTTCATTGTGGTATTATTTTTGTGAAGGTGTTTTACGGCTGCTTTTGTCCCGTCTCTCAATAAGCATTTATTGCTGTTTTCACAACGATAACTGCTTGAAGCCTAGATATGAATGTTGACGTGTAATCTGTTGCTATAAAGTTACAAGTTAGTACAGTAAAATGCACACTGTGTGACCATAAGCCCCTCCCCCGACCATTTCACGTATCCAATAAACCTCCAACAATCAAATACATTTATCATGGGTCTTGGATCTGTATCGTGCAAAAGGGGTCAAGAGCGGACAGGTGCCGAGTTTTTATTTTAGATTTTATTTATTTATATGTATTTTTGTAAGTGCGCCATGCAGCTTGGAGCTCCCTCAGACCGGTTGATGATGAGATGGCAGCCGGACTGTTGCTGCGAGCTGGAAGCTCAAAGCAACCTCAGAGAACATAATGGAAAAGCTTTCCTAATAACAAGTAGCAGCCAGGGAGTGCGGATGGAGAGATCGGGCCCGATTCACAAAAGTAATCTGAGACAAAATCCTAACTTTACGACTTTTGGTATTCACAGAAGGCATTTAGGAGTCCTAAAGTTAAGGATTTTGTCTCAGTTAAACTTAAGTTTTGGTCTTAAGTTAAACTTAAGACAAACTTAAGTTTAACTGAGACAAAATCCTAGTCGTAAAGTTAGGATTTTGTCTCAGTTAAACTTAAGTTTGTCAAAAGTTAGGATTTTGTCTCAGATTACTTTTGTGAATCGGGCCCATCGTTTTTCGGCATCTGACCGGTCTGACACAGATAAGGAAATGTGAAACATTTCAGATAGTGGGGCAAGGGTTTGTACACTCTATAGCTCTAGGCACATCAGAAAAGGTGGGATTTCATGATCTGGCAGAAATTTAGGAAGTCTTTCTTCAGTTTTAATGAGCAGGAAAGTTATCCAATAGTGAAGATCGTTGCGTTTGGAGAGACCTGCCTCCGCCCCGTTTGCATCTGACTTACATGGTGATAAGGAGAGTCAAGGAGGCTGACCACAAGGTTATGGAGGGTTGATAACGTTTGAAGATGTTGGAAAGATCGTCTGGGGTGCGAACAAGCAGCTACATTGCTTTTTGTACCAAAGCTAATCTGGACATAATATAATGTTTACTTTAGTTGTTACACTGAGTTGAGTTGATTTATGTCATTTATTGAATTTTGCCAAAGCGCTGTACTATTAGAACAAAATCTAAAGCACAAACATTTGGAAATATTGCAAATTCATAACAATGACTGGTAGTAGTGAATAAGAGGCGTAGAACGTTAGCTCTGGAGATAGGCAAGTTGGGTGTCAGACAGATTTAGATGTGTAATAAATAATTTCTTTGCAGTCCTTACTTCAGTTCCATATTTATTCCAAAAATTCCAGAATGGTGCCTGCTGCTTTCTCTGGACTCCAATATCTCTCTAGCAGCATAATTGTCCAAGAAAACATAGGGCCCGATTCACAAAGGTAAACTTAGACCAAAAGTCTAAGTTTTTGACTTTCGATATTCACAAAGGTAAGTTACGAGTAGTATCTTTATGTCCGCACTCGGGGTGGAGTTTCCACACTTGAGGCGGAATCTCTGCACTAGGGCGGAATCTCCGCCTGAGTGTGGAGATTCTGCCCGCAGTGCGGAGATTCCAGTCGGGGTGCGGAGTGGAATCTCCACACTCGGGTGGAAATTCTCCCAGAGTGCGGAGATTCCGCCCCAAGTGCGGAACCTCTGCCCCAAGTGCAGATGTAAAGATACTGCTCGTAACTTACCTTTGTGAATACCGAAAGTCATAAACTTAGACTTTTGGTCTAAGTTTACCTTTGTGAATCGGACCCATAGTGTTTGTTAACTACTGTCATGTTTAACACTGAAGATAACAGCGTCCCTACTTAAATGCCCACTTAAAATTCATACTTGTTTTCCTTACATTTTTCCCTGCTAGATTCTGTGGCACATTGGTGGAGGGGCGCTTTATTGTACCATGGCTTCTACGTATTTCTTAAAGCGTGATCTCTTTTGCTCAGTCTATTTAATATAGGAATATATCTACAGAATGTTTTAATTGTGACAATATTGAGGTTTAAGTCCTCCAAACTAAACACAGTATCCATAATGACGTGATGTGAGGGGGGTCACCCTACCTGGTAAAAATTCTTTACAGGTGGAAGCATACAACTCTCCCTGTGATGAGGGGTGTAGCTATAAGTCGTAGAGCACGTGTGGTGGCACTGGAGTCCAGGGGTGTGAGGTGCCCACTGCTCCCCAATTATGCTCTGTTTTAGTAATGAACCATAGGCTGGGGTCGCTCATCAAGGCCCACGGCACATTTCCTAGGCCAATGCCTGTGACTCAGTGATGGAAAGGGGATTGGCCTGGAAATGTTTTTTTAGCACTCCTACCCCCCTTGACTTCCTTCGGCACTGTATCTCCTGTTTCCAACTCCTAGAGGAACATTAGTGTTGTCTTTAGTTCAGGAGACCCTTCAGGTGCCTTTAATTGTGTGGTTCTGATTGCACTAAATATGGAACCATTTAAACTATCCTGCTATGACGCATGGTTCCCAAATTATTGCTGTTTGACAATAGGATGTCACTGCAAACCAGGTTGCCTCTGCTGCTTGAACTGGATGCTCCTGACCTTGGAATGTCTTGATTGCACCAAGCGATTTCAGATTCACAGGCCTCTGATGTTTGAAAACATCTTTGCTTGTCAGGTATACTGCTCCTCTATAAACACCTCTGACACCCTATACAGTGATAATGACCAGCTGGAAGAGCCACTGGTCACCTAAGTGGAGTTTTATACATTTGGGACAGGAATGTCTTACATGGTATACAGGAGTGTTCCCATGCCCTTTAGTGCATGACACCATGTCTATCTGATACACTGACTTTTATTTTGGCCCTTGTATCACAGTAATCTAAGCAAGCATGAGTGGAGAGGTCTAGGCGTATCCTAGACTACGCAAGATCATAGACTTGGCCTGTGAGGTGAAGGGGTGGACCCAGCATGCCCTCATTATGATGAAAGGTCTACTGTCCCTGTCCTGGGTATAAAGTGGTGGTGGCGCCATACAGCGTTTGAGGTTGATAGTGATGACCATAACTTATTTTCTCTGTCACCATACGTGTGGCGTACAGGCCCCTATTATCCCGCAGTTATGTGAATGCCTGGACCTTGTGTTGGTATCCTGCATGTATGACAAGTGCATGTGCGTATGCCACATGCATGTAGCACATGTACAGTAGCAGGACTCTGTATGTGAGTGAGTCTGAGTACTGAAGTCAGTGGAAACCATTTTGGATCCAGCCTGGATTGGCATGGCACAAGATAGAGGATGTAGACACATTTCCCTGAGTATGGAAGTGCATTTCTTGCATTCCTGTGGGTGGAAGTTGATGATCCAGACACAGAAGTGAGAAGGATAGAGACAGGGCTACCTTTAGAAATTCCATGAGAACTTATGTTAGCGAAGGGCTGCTGATTAGTTGTTCCTCAGCCCTGATATTTAATTGATGGTGAGGGCGTGGGCTAGGACTGCAGTTTAATACAAGGTGAGGAAGTTTCTTGGTCAAGTCTGTTCTTTTGTCTGTCCCTGATTATTGCTTTGGAGAGGTAAATGACAGCAGGTGACAGGACCATGCACTTGATTATTCCAGTTTGGTGGGTTGGGTGTTCTAGTTTGGAGATAGCCCAAACATCTGCTTTGAGAAGCGGCACTTTACACAAAGGCTGTTTCTGGAGAGCAACTGAGAAGAACAGTTGAGAAAGAACCACCCCAAAATGGTTCCGAAGGTTGGGAGAGTCGACCCACATCCCCTTTTTAGAAAATGTACATCAAAGTGGGACCCAAACCATCCCACGTTGTTCAAGTTCCAAGTGTTTCATGGCAAAGGAATGGAGAGGTCTGCAGAGTACTCGAAGGACTGCTGTATGACCAGGGGTTGGGTCTACCTGACAGCTAGTCTCCCAGAGGTGTGAGGAAATCAGCTGAAGTCTGCATTTCCTACTGGAGGACCTAATCATCTGCCTAGTGCCTAGAAGCCAGCCTGCCTACTGAGAGAGAGAAGGACACTGCCTAATCCTGCATGAGGAGAAGCTGTCTAGGAGGATAAGCCAAATGTGGACTTGGAGACTAACTTCCTACCCACTACACAATCAGAGGTGAGAACAGGCAAAACACATGAACTAATTGCTCATTTGACTTGTGGGCCACTAGAACCTGCACATGTGACTGATTTGTGCTTCTTCCATAATTGCTGGGGGAGCGATCTTATTGACAGTCACTGGGGTGAAAGATGATAGGGTGAATAAGCAGGTACTGTGGAACAAAGAAGACTAGTGACCAGGATCACTGCCCTCCATAATGGATTGAACTATGTAATATTTAGTACTGCTGTGAGAATAAAACATACTTTCTTATTCTAAAAAGACAAGCACTGGTCTAGACATAAAGTTAATGTGTCTGTTGGTTGACTGTTGAGTTCTCTGCTTACCCCCCATCACTGGAACCCCCCGCCCCCGCCCCACTACTTCCACGAGAAGCCTGTAATTGTTGAATCCAGGATACTGGACATCCACAGCCTCAAACTTTTGTCAAGTCCAAAGTGCCAACTAGTACCTCCATTTCAATTGTTTTGAGCTGTTAATTAGCGCTACTGTTTTAACGTGAACCCAATAGCATTGATTGTCTGTCCCCATATGACAGTCAATCTCAAATGACTAGAAACAAAATCTGAAAGTTGAAGTAAAATCATCAAAACTCAAAACCCAGAGGTATCCAAGGATTGACACAGTCATTGTGCTTATTTCTCATGGGATAATAATTCCATGGAATCTAAAGATAAACTGTTTACAACACTTTACCATGTAATATTTATTAAATGATTTAGTGTTGTATCTTAGGCCCGGAAGATACTTGGACCCTTTAGTTTTACTTCATGGGCATCAATTCACACCCCTAGCCCTTCTGTATATAGATAACTATTACTTTTTTAAAGCTTACTATTTCCTGGATTAAGCCTTGCCTTGCTGCCACCAAAGATACCACTGGAGAATCAGGAGAAGAGTGGGAGTGTTTGATCAATCTTCTAGAAGGGCAGTAGTATCCAAAGGTCTTGGGCACCTGCACTAATAATTTAATGAGCCTTGTTTTATACATCACTTAATCTCATAGTTGTTGTCATTATAAGTACTGTAAATAGCAGGTGCTCCTGTTACTAAATGTACTCACGTACTCACCTTTTCTGACCGCAGAAAGATAAATGTTCACACTGGACTTACTGGAAATTGAATTCAAGATCCAGCAAGATTCCACAAGATGTCTCCAAAGAGTGCTTACGTTGTTAAGCCATCTTGACAGGGTTACATGGGGATACGCAACAGCACCCACCCCGGACAGTGACAATTAAGCTCTGGCTGCCCCAGGCCCCAGAAAAAGATTTCAAACACCAGAATGAAGTATTTTGTGTTATGGTTTAACCAAATGCAGAGAATTTACCTGAACTCCATTGTGTAGGCATGGAGCACTCCATTCAAAAACAAGAGCCAGAGAGGGTTTGGTGCAGAACATTCCACTCTGATAGTGCCAGAATATGTGGTATCTGCATTACTGCATGTAGGGAACTGGGGTTGTGTTTCCGTACTCCCCACTTTGCCCAATATTTAGCTACTAGATGCTGGTTTTCATCTCTGACAGTGCATTGAGGTCTGCTAACCAGACCTCAGTGCCAATGCTCTTTCCTTTAAAACAAGGTATGTCTGAATATTTTACATTTGGCATAGGACTTTAGCACCCCTGTAAGTCCCTCGTAAATGGTACCCCTGGTTCCTAGGGCCTGAGTAGTAAAGAAGGTCCCTAAGGGCTGCAGAATATTGTATGCCACCCTAAGGGACCCACACACAAATTCCACACAGACTGCCATTGCAGGCTGTATGACATTGTGCAAGCCATGAATGAAAACCTGACATGACACACTCCTGTGTGCCATGCCAAAGTCACTGCATAACATAAGTAAGTCACCCCTACAGCCCTTTGAGACCTAAGGCAGGGTGCATTATATTTTATGTGAGGACAAACCTGTATGACCAGATATGCCCCGTGGTGTCTAGTTCTATTACTAGTAATTTCAAGTTAACCTATGTACTGGGCACTGGTCAAAATGAGTAACCCAGCTACATAATGGTTTCATTGAAACCTATGCTGTCTGTTATAAAACACCTTGTGTTAATAGACCCATGTTGATTCCAGTGATTAATTTATTAATACCTGAAGCCAGAGGGTACCTTAGAGGTACCCCTGAACCCTACTAGTCCTCTAGTGTGCTGGCTGACTAGTCCGGTCCAGCCTGCCACCACAGATGAGAATCTGACCCCCTAGGAGGTGAGATCTCCGCTCTCAGAGGTCAGAAACAATGCCTGCCCTGGCAGGAGGTGTTTACACCTCCTCTAGCAGGAAGGCTAGTAAATAAGCATGTCAAGTGGCTTCAAAGCCTCTGCCGCCTTTTATATGCAAGCCTGGCTACCCCCAGTTCTGGGAGATGCCACCCCCTGCACTAGGCCCATTTGACACCAGGACAGGTGGGAACATTTGATAGTCAGGAGGCTTGTTGCACAGCCAGACTGGACACACCTCTAGGGTGGGCAGCCTGAAGTGAACACAAAAAACAAATTTACACCATCTTGTGTGTGGTAGAAGTAGGAACTCTGGGACAGGCTGAAGCCCACTCCCCACAGGAAGTGGTCATCTAGGGTTTGTAGTGACCCCAGGGGTAAGTAGACCAATGACTACAACCATTCACTCCCCTAAATGTCCCTAAATGGAGTATTTAGGTGGCCCCCTAGCACAAGGAAATCAGATTCGATGGACACAAGAAGAAGAGGACAAAGAAGAGCGAAGAAAGTGAGAACTGAGGACTAGCTGTGGACATTTTGGCGCCAAACCCTGCCTGCCTGAACCTGTCCCGTCTCGTCCTGCTACTGTGCATCTTCCAAGAACCCTGGTGTCTGCCAGCACTTCACAAATTGCCAGCAATCTCCCTTGGAGTGGTGGAGTTACTCCCCTGCAGCCACCAAACAGCAGTCTGGTTTACTGTTCTGACGCCCTCTGGTTCGACCAATGCAGCAGCCACCCAGTAAGAGGTCACCATGCTCCAGGAGGTCAGTTATGTCTCCTCACCAAGTGAGAAGACGCCAGGACCAGCCAGAGCCACACAGCACCAACACCTGGGGTACACGACCCGATGCAGGAACCAAAGCCTGCTTGAGTCCAATCTGTACTCCAATGACTACAAGATCGAGCAGCCATCAAGGGACGTCTGCACCACAGAGATGCACTTTGAGAGTGGCCCAGCTGTCCTGATTTTTTTTCCCTCAACCGGCTAGACCATCAACTTCGAGTGCCTGTGACGCAAAAGCCCAGCCAACCTAACCACTCTGCACCAGAGTGCCCCAGCCCGTGTTCCCGAGAACCAACTGTGCTTCCTTGCTCCCAGGGCCCTCACGAACTGAGTCCCCCATTGGGAGCTCCTGAACTTATCCCCAGGTTCCCCTCTGAAGCCTATTTATAGGTGCCCCCTCTCCTTTGTTGTAGCGTTCGAAGCTACTAACCAGACGAGCACCTCTGCACTTGGATGCTCCAAGGCAGGTAAGGACTAACTGCTGGTGGTTCTTTGGGCCTTGGTCCCACTACCACCTTAAGCCCGGAAGGGTACCTCCGGAAACCTATTGCAAGTAACTGTATGCAGTATATGCCTTTTTTCCCATAGGAAAGCATTACTGCGTAAAGACGCATTCAAGTGAACATTTTACTAACCTGTGAAAATCAATATCTCGAAAAGTACTTATTTGATATTGAAGTTCTTGGTGATGAAATTTATATCAAAATGTGTTATTTTTCTAAATTGGTCATGGATGTATTCTTGAGTGTTCGTCTCATTTATTTCCTCTGTGAGTACAACCAATGCTTAGCACTACCCTCTGATAAGCCTAACTGTTCGTCCAGACTACCACACAGGAGAGCATTTGGGTTTGCTACTTGTGCCTCTGTAAACCAGTAAAGGGTTCACTGACAAAATATCGAAGATTAAAATATAGTCCTACAAAAATATTGTGACAGAAATATCGATGTCAAAAATATCGTCATCCTATACTGATAATGTAAATGACAATAATATAGGATTCAATATGTTATTGTCACTAATATCGTTGTACAACATATCATTTTTTTTAAATATATAAATATTAAACATTAAGGGGCCGATTAAGATGTGGTAGGATACGGCTTCGACTGTCAGTCGGAGCCATTCCTACCGCATCGTAATCTGCTGGTCGGATTCATTTCCAACCGATCCATTTGGATGGTGTCGGTCGGAAAGGAATCCGACCGGTCATTCCGACTGCCATCCGACAGGCACGGAGAGCCCATTCAACAGTCGGAATGACTTCAGTAATCCGAAGGGTTACTCTTTCCGCTCGAGGGATTACAATGTTGGATTCCGACAGCCTTTCTTTGACGACCTTTCTGACACAGAAAGGCTGTCTTAAGTCAACTTTGGAGACCCCCAGCAGGGCCCCCATGGGTGCACAGCCTTAGTTTGGTGGCCGAGGGGGCACCTATGTGCCCCCCTGTTGATCCCTGCACCACATTGCAGGCACCTTGAGGTGCCTACCACGGAGTGCAGGGATGAACTGCACCTCTTCGTTTTACAGTGAGAGCATGCATTCCGGTCGGAATGCATGCTCCCATTGTAAAGAATAGGAGTGCGACCGAACACTGTTCGGTCGCATCCTAATTGGTCGGTCGGGACCGCCGACATAAGGTCAGGCGGTCCCAAGACCGAAACGATGTCGGGCGGACTTAAGTCCGCCCGACATCGTACTCAGGGCCTTAATATATTAAAAATTAACAGTAATATAATAAAAATGAAAAATACTTAACAATAAAATAAATATAACTATTATACTTATTCACAAAAATAAAACACATACATATTTATATATATATAGTTAGATATATAAAATAATAAGATATTATTAAACTAATATTTTCAATTTATAATATAATTTAATGATTTATTTTAAATGCAACAATATAATATATATGTATATACCCAATAACATGAACATTTTTAAAAACATATCAATTTTATTACAAAGAAAAAATTAAACAACATAAAAAATTACAATTTACAAAACACTTTGCATTTTAAAAACATTAATAATTATAATGTATATAATTTTAAATACACAAAAACATAATAATATAAATGTTAACAATATAAACTAAAGTATCAAATTATACAAATAATACAGATACTATTCACTTCAATTTCTGTAACTGTAGGGAAAGCATTGGATTGCGGAGGAGGAAAATGTACTATTCCCACTCCAGACAGTTCGACAGTAGGGAAAGTGTTGGATTATGTAGGGGTAAAAATTTACTATTCCCACTCTACTCAGTACAAAAGTAGGGAAAGTGTTGGATTGCGGAGGAGTACAATTTACTATTCCCACTCCAGTCCATGCAACAGTAGCGAAAATGTTGGATTGCGGAGGGGTAAGATTTACTATTCCCACTCCGGTCAATGCAACAGTAGGGAAGTGTTGGATTGCTGAAGGGTAAAATGTACTATTCTCTCTCCGGTCAGTGCAACAGTAGGGAAGGTGTTGGATTGTGGATGGGTAAAATTTATTATTGTATAATAGTTGCACCCCCTAAATAGGGTGTGTCCCCCTGGGCACACTGTAGACTAGGTTTCTCAAGATGTAGAATCAGTGAAGACCAAAGTTCAATCCATGTGTATTTTTTATTCGTTGCAGTTATTCATATAGTTTATCTTCATTCCATTCGGATAACAAGCGTTAAATCATAATGACTGGACTGGGATATCCAATGCATGTCGGGTATCTCACCCTTCGTCAGGGACCAATCCCTGCATTAGAAGGAAACACGGCTATGTGACAATAAACATAGCTTAGTGTTCCTCATGATATTATTGCTTGTTATAGGATTGGTCCCTGACGAAGGGTGAGATACCCGAAATGCATTGGATATCCCAGTCCAGTCATTATGATTTAACGCTTGTTATCCGAATGGAATGAAGATAAACTATATGAATAACTGCAACGAATAAAAAATACACATGGATTGAACTTTGGTCTTCACTGATTCTACATCTTGAGAAACCTAGTCTACAGTGTGCCCAGGGGGACACACCCTATTTAGGGGGTGCAACTATTATACTTCGTAACTGACGCTGTGAATGGAAGGCGTTACCCCAGGAGCACCTATAATATTGATTACCTAACTACAACCAATTTGAATATTAGTTGTGCGCGTATTAATTTCTAGTAAAATGTATTATTGCCACTCCAGTCAGTACAACAATAGGGAAAGTGTTGGATTGCGGAGGGGTAAAATCTATTATTCCAACTTCAGTCAGTGAAACAGTAGGGAAAGTGTTGGATTGCAGAGGGGTAAAACAGTAGAGAAAGTGTTGGTTTGCGGAGGGGTAAAATTTACTATTTCCACTCCACTAAGTGCAAAACTAGGGAAAGTGTTGGATTGCAAAGGGTTAAATTTACTGCTCTCACTGCACTCTATGCAACACTAGAAACAGACTAATTCACTTCAAGAAAATAAAATAATTGCAAAACTATACTAAATAACAAAAAATATACATTTTTAAATTTAAAAACCTATTTTTTTTCAAAATAAACAAATGTCATATTTCTTATAATCTTTAATACATATCATACATTAATACAAATATTATTACGATTAAAATGCCAAACTATATTCTCAAAATAATATCAACAAATAAATCCAATACTATTCACAATTAAAAAGCAGAAAACAATGAACTCAATACACTAATAAATAATATAAATAAAATAAAATGAACTCTTTTTAAATGTTATTACTTAAATAACTTTCTACCCTATACCTCCACGAACTACACAACACACATCTAAAATTTGTATTTAAATTATAATATTTACACATTTTACATAATTAATTTTCAATTATAATATTAATAATAATTAATGAATAGTAAAACAATTATATTTAATTACCTTCCCAACATGCATCCATACAAAATTAAAAACCCACACCTAACATATAAATTAAAAAAATTAATTACATAATTTACATAATTATCAGGTAAATAATTAATAATAATAATTAACTTATAATAAATTAATTATATTTAATTAACTGCTCACACTTTATCCCTACTAATACAAGCCACATCTAATATATAACTTAAACAATATCATACTTACACAATTGGAATAACTAATTATCAATTGAATAATTATTATAAATTAACATTAATTATTATAATATATTTTCTACACGCCCTGCACCCATACAAAAACCACAACACACCCAAAACAATGTATGTATTACACAATTTGCATAGTTAATTATCAATTAAATAATTATTTATAATAATAAATAAGTTTTATTTATTTATAATTAATTTACTTCCCACCCTATACCCCTACAAAACCCACAACCTGCATGCAAAACGTACTTCCCACCCTACACCCCACAAAACACACAACCCATACCTCAAACTGAACTTCAACAAAAATGTATTATACAATTTACATAAATAATTATCAATTAAATAACTAATACTAATTAAAAATTAATTATTAATTAATTTACTTCCTACCCTATGCCCCTTCAAAACCCACAACCCGCACCTAAAACTTAACTAACTTAAAAAGTATTATACTATTAATATAATTAATTATCAATTAAATAATTGATATTAGTTAAAAATAATTATTATTAAATTATAATTCATGTACTTTCCACCCAGCACCCCTATAAACCCCACAACCTGCTATGGTATTAAATATTACAAAAAACGGTTACATTAAATTTAGAAACTACTAAAAATGTACAAACTATATTTAAAAACATTAACAATATGTATACATCAATTTATAACATATACAATTAACATATATATTAAAATGCACAAAAATAATTAAAAATTGACATTATTAACAACAATATTTTTAGCATTGATATTAATAACATAGATATTTTTGTAATCAATATTAGCACTTTCTATATTTTTAACATGATATTTACCTTAAAATTGATATTCTTGTCAACGATATTCTTGCTGACGATATTTCTGTATCACGATTTATGTAGTTCAATATTAAAATTTCGATGTTTTGTCTGAATACCCCATTAAGGGTCACCTGGACTCTCTACACAGTGTACCTCGTTTTGGTGCACTATATAAAGAGCTAGCTTCTTTGACTGCACATTTAGCTTTACAATGGATTTAGATTACTGTTGTAATGCCTCCATACCTCACAAACATACAACCAATTACTATCAACAAAAGGCTAGTGTAAATGTGCAGAACATGTAGTAAAATGTGCAGCAACATAATATTTCACATTGTTGTCCTTTTTTAACAACACTTAGATGCTGGAGGTTATTTTGAGGGCAATGATATTACCTTCAGATTTTGCAAATTACTCATAGGTATCTTGTGAGTGTTGGAGTTAGTGCGTTACCCAAGTAACAGCTCGCCCTAGGAGCATCAGCAGCACATTCACTCCCTCCCTTAACATCCACGCTTAAAAGACGGAACAAAGTGGAGTTGAACATCCCAGAGTGCTTAATGGAGGAGGGTACAAAGAAACCGGCGAATAAGGGAAAGACACGATCCATCCTAACCATACGCATTGTCAACAGACAATTGGAAAACAAACCAACTTTAATATCCCTAAGGGTTGTGAATAAGAAAGATGTGGTAAATAGATGTGAGGTAATTGTTGTGTGAGTGAAGTCTGCATGAGTAGCCCGACTGAGAGATGCAACGTGAGCCACGTAGCGTTTCCGGCAAGTGAATATTCTGCCTGGAGCCAGATAAAAAGCTCAGAAGGACAAAGGCTTAGTTGGCATTAACATCTGTTCTCTTGTCAAAGTTGTGTACATCGGAATTTCTAGAGTTGTAATATGTACTTGTTAATGGTTAGTAAACTTATTGGTTTGAACACTGGATTCTTAAATGGCATGTCCAATTAGGAACAAATAGGATGGGGATGTGTATTTGTTGCTGCTCAAACCTATGATGTGTACGGATCCACATGGCAAAGAGATCATTTAACTTCCAGGTCAGGAGGTGAATCTTCAGATGGAAGGGTGGTTCAGAAGATAGGAGAGATGGTGAGATCACGGCTTCAAAATCTGTTAAACGTCTAGATTCTCCATACTCGAATTATGCCTTCAAATATAGAATGATCAGTAGCTGTACACAATCTTTGAACCCATCAACCAAATGAAAATAGATGTTGTGTGTTTTAGAGGCAATGTCCCCTTGCTGTGGGTGGCAACATTAGCCCTGTAGATACTTACACTGCAGGGTGTGGTGTTTAGTAGGTGCAGTATTACCCACCCACTCAGTTTCTCAAATTACAAAAGCGAAATTGGAGTTTGAGTACTGGATTACTACATGTTCTGCCTCTTTGCCACCATTTTCCTTCCGACAAATTTCACCAAGTTTTTCTTGGCGAAATGAAGTAAATAGTGGATGTGCGATAATTACTGCAAAACTCGGAATCTTATTTTGGGCATGGAATCAAAATTTCAATGGTTACTCAGAAAGAGCGCCTATACAGCTAAAGTAGCTGATTGTTTCTTACTGTCTATGACTCACAACTTAACATTGCCTGCTGTACTACAGTGATGGGAGGGGAAAGCCTGCAGCCACATGATCTGCATGACTAAAGTATCATTACATTATGACAATCAAAGCAAGAACTGTGCATGAGCTGTCCAGCACAACAAACAAGAGCCTATTTGCAGGGGTGGCTTCCGTTTTTGATAAAACAACTGTTTGTTTCTTCTCCTGTGCCGGCATTTTGTGATGTGTGTGTTTAGCCTAGAAGTGGCCAAGAACGTGGTGAAGTGGAGGAGAGTTGAGGTTAAATAGTTAGGAATTTTTTTATGTAATGCCTCTGCCTGGAGGTATTTCTAAGGATTCATGCCAGGAGTACCAATCTTCCGTGAGCTCACAGCTGTCACAATGAAAACAGCCTTTTTCGCCCTCAGCTGTCACAATGAAAACAGCCTTTTTCCGCCCTGTTTGGACGTCTGCGGTCAATTGTGCTGGTTAGCCAAAGCGCACGAACCAGTTAACCTTGTGACACTAAATTTGAAAAATGAAATACAGAGGAAGGAGATAAGGCATGCTTAATAGAAGGGGGAACAGCAATATAAATTATACAAGTATTTTCCTAAAGTGGCAGAACCTTCCCTGAGTACTTCCTCCTTTTAACCATTGCAGGAAATAATCCTTATTGGCTGTATTTCCACACTGCTGAGACGTTGTTTGTGCAGCTTCGAGCATGAAATGCTTCTGGAATCCCAACATAGAAATTGTGAAATTCTCGTAAAAACTTTCAAATAACGTCAATAAACATGTCTCATAAATTCTGATGAAGTATTATTGAAAAAACATATGCGCCAACAAAAAACAGGCGACACATGACCTGTAATATTGACGGCCATTCTCTTCACCATATTAGTTTATTAATTTAGCAAGTAAATACAAACTATCAAAACAGAAACTCTGCCTTTTCTATTGGTGCTACATGTGCGCCACCGTAATAATATAGACTATATTATTTTTATGGTTTGCATATGATCTAAAATTGTCTGGTAGTAGGTCAGACATCCGATTAGGTTGGAGAAAAAGGGAAAGGAGAACGTAGACGAGCAAAAAAGGGAAAGGGGTGGAGGAATGGAGAAAGAGTAAAGGATCTAACAAGAACCATTTTATTCAATACGCGCCTCCGTTTACGTGGCATAGCAGACTGCCATGCACTAGCTGTAGGGGTGTGCAACATCACAAACATTTTCCACAGAATTTTCCGAAAAGTACACAAATTTCCGTGAATGGTCAAATATGTTGTTTGCCCAGGCCTAATTGGCTGTCACTGAACTAGCAAACATTATGGGGAACATGGTGTTATCCATTAGTTTGCAATGCCACAAATGCACCTTTGAGCTGAGTGGCCTCGAACGCTAATATATTACACAATTTAAGGCCTCATTGTGAGGAATCTATGAAAGATTGCACTGCAAGGCCATGATTACAAGTGGGCCTCTGACCCCGTTTCAGACGCAAACAAGAGTTTGCACCGGAAATGGGATTACAATTCGTCTCCTTCCCATGACCTTCACCACGTGAAATGCGCACAAAACACAAAAAGCCATTCAGCACATTCCAGACCATGTAAAAACATACTCAATTTTCGCATTATTCCTCATTCAGAAGGTGTTCAGTTTACAATCTGCTGCAAATTGAGCTCCTGCCAATTAAGTGGTAATTAGCACCCGCAATTTGCACACTATTTGTAATTAGGACCGAACAATTATTTCTTGGGCACAGCAGATTAAAACCTTTCTGACAAATCCAAAAAAGACTGACTCATAAGCTCGATTCTAGAAAATAAAGTTGACAGTCTCAATGGGGAGGAATCAAACTGACATGGCTGAAGGGAACTTAGGGGCATATTTACAAGCCCTCATCGCCACAGGAGCGTCACTTTTTTTGACGCTCCGCTGGCGCAGTTCCATATTCCATATTTACAAGGTGGCCAGGGCCGGACTGGCCGTAGTGGGCACCGGGCGTTTCCCCGGTGGGCCGCCAGGGTGGGGGCCGGTTTTGGGGCCCCTGGGGGGCCGTTTTTGTTACAGGGCCGTTTTTGCAGCATAGCTGCGATATCGGCCCCTGTAACAAAATCGCCCGAAACCGGCCCTGGCAAAGTGCTTGGCAGCACCCCCAACCCCCGGGGGGGGGGGGGGCAGCCGAGCACTTTGCCAGGGCCGGTTTTGGTTCCCAGCCCGGCCCTGAAGGTGGCGCTAAGCCACTTTGCGTGGCTTATCGCCACCTTTTAAATATGGCCCTTTCCGCGGCAGTCCTCTGTGGCAAAGGGGCGTGCTATGGGTGTTGCTGTGGGCGTTTCACCACAACACCCATCGCTTTTTGACGCTGCCCTAGATTTACAAGGCTGAGGCAGCGCCAAAAACTAACACCATGGAATACCATGTGTTAGAATGGCACAACGAGGAGAAATGATTAATTTCTCCTTGTTTCTCTTCGTTTTTTGCTCTTTTCATGTGTGCTGAATTCTGCAGCACACATATAAGGTGTAAATCGCCGTTATTGATTGTTCATGTGCAGGAAGGTGTCCCTTTCTGCACATTTACAATCACCCTTGCAGCGCAGGCACCCTTGCAACATGGTGGCAAGGTGCCAGCGCTGGCGTTAGGCAGCTTTTTTTGCGCCAGCGCTAGGGGAAACACAGGGCTGCACCATATTCTTGTGAATATGGGTCATCCCTGCGTTTTGAAAATGTCAGAGTGCGGCCCTGACAAATTTGGCACAGCTCCGTGCTCCGACACTTTATTGTAAATATGCTCCTTAAAGTGAATTATGAAATGTATTACCATTGTTGGGTCCTATGGCCAGGGTCGGATTTAGGGCAGATTTTTAGGATAACCACGGATTATGTAAATGAGTCCTATTTAAATTCATTATACATGAAGCTATTGTAAGTAGATATACTGAAAATATAGCATGGACCCCTCTCGCCTAGGCCTACCTTGGACAAGCATGGTGAAGAGGGTGATTATGGTGTAAAAAATGCTATTCTTGCATGTCAACCGATCCATGGAGAAAACACCATTTTGATTTTAATCTTGCACCTGGTTTATTGAGTAATACATAGTTTATAATAGTATAAATACGTCTTTTTTCTTTTCAACTCTTTTGATTTGTTTATGGCAGAAGAACTTGGAAAACTCAACAAATTAACTGCATAGTAAAAATACATCTATGATATACAACTGCATATTAAAGTGTCCATTATGACATAAGTCTGGAAGCGTTGAAAACATATTGAAGTGTGTGGTATAAATTATACTATTATCCAATTTACAATAAAACGGTGTGCCATAGTATTGGACATCAAATCAAGTATCCAATAATAAATAAAACTATACATAAGTGCTCTAGTAAATAATAAAAGGAAGCAGACTGAACAAGTATTCAATTAACATGTAAATTTAATAGAAGAATCGTTATCAGCCGCGGCCCCGTGCAGGTAAGAGCAATGGTACAGGTTCGGCGGGGGGAGGGGGGGGGATTTCAACGTTTCAACATTGTCTAATTCTGTTTCCCGTTGAGCAAAGAAAATGAGGACATCGAACTGGCAATTGAAAAAAACTGTTAATTAAAGTGATATGACACGCAACATCGCAATTGAGAAAAAACAAAAGATTTTTTTGTTTTTCAGTTTTGTAACCCAACCTACTCAATGGTGTGCATCGATAAAAAAAACACTTTCCATGCATGTAAGGTTGAAAAGTTCCCCCTTACAGCTAACACAGGGGCAGGAAAGTGGATCTGTTCAGGAAAATGCAAATTAGTGAATGAACAAACTCAGGAATTTTTACTTTGCTGCCAAATGCTGATTTCCTGTATTCTGGCCAGTGGCAGACATCAAATCCCACCATGTGTGCAGCAGCTGAAACATATCTTTGCTTCGGGAAAGTACAGTATATTGTATGGCCGTTCTGCTGTACTCCTCACTCGTCTCTCTGTAGTACATGGCGCTACAGCTTCTAGTAGCTGCCAATGGAATCCTGTCAGAGGTTTGACCCTGAAATAGGAGTTGGCAGCATTACCCTCCTCTGTTAGTTGAGAGGACGTCCTGGAATCTTGAGAGATTTGAAGACGCTTGGAGCCTCCATTAATGTTTAGCTTGTGAGGTGTGTGTGTGTGTGCGTGTGTGTGTGTGTCTGTATGCCAGGTAGCTGTCATGTCTCATGCTGTAACATGGATTTGTGTCACGCCTCAGAGCCTCGCTTCACAGGTCTCTTTCTTAGTCCAAGTAGTGCCTGTCTGCACGAGTGCCCAGTCACTAGATATAAACACCAACACACTCACAGCATATGGTAGGTTATGTACTGAGAACCATCAAATGTCCATAATTATTTCTTTTATTTCATGATCTTCTTGAAAAACACTTGTGAAACTTTTCTTTCTTGGTGTGATGATTACATCACAGTCGCCTTTACATATTGTGAGGGGGGCTATAGCCCGATTGCGCCATTTACTGAGGGAACAACAGAAGAAGGACTTGTATCATGAAGTGGTGAATTATTTATTAGCGATATTGGAATTGAAAACTTGTTTTCACTGACCATTATGGGAGGAGCTACAAGGAAATTAAATGTTCATACAAGCCCTGAAGAAGCAAATGTTTTTTGCGAAACACGTGTTGGCTTGGCTGTGTACATTATAATGTGTTGATGAAGATGGCTAAATGTCTTTGATGTAATCATCACACCAAGAAAGAAAAGCTTCGCAGGGTTTTTCAAGAAGATCATGAACTAAAAGAAATAATTATGGGCATTTGATGGTGTTATGAGTATCTTTCTCAGTACATAACCTAACATATGGATGATTCCCTGAGAAGAAAACAGGGAACTGAGAACCAGCGCCGGGCATTTTCTCTATCTTTCCTCTTCTTTCAGATTGTACACTCACAACATACCTTCCCTTTGCCTGTTCATTGGTGCAGGCGCCCTATGTCCATTATGGAAGCCAATTGTTCTAATCCGCAATAATCTCAGGTCTGCATATACAGTCTTTTATTTATTTTTAAATTTTTTTAAAGATATTTTGATTAGCATTTTCCGAAAAACATATAACAAACATAAACATTACCACATGTGCAAACAATCTGCAATATTGGACCGTACAATCACATCTATTCACAGCAGTCATGCGCAACCATGTTTCTGAGGTTTTCTACATAATGCTCAACCAATAGTTCTACCATTTCCCACAGATGTCACTGTTGCATCGTTCAGGGAGGTCTAATATTATATTTTGGTAATCATCGCCTTTCTTTCAGGTCACCAAATCCACTACAAGGTTGTCATCTCAACGGGTGAGTTCAAAGTGTTGTTTGTCTGCCAGTGCCCACTCCAGTAAAGCTCTCCTCCAGACTTTTATCAGCCTCTCACCAGTGCATTCACAGACTTTGACAAAAACAAGCAATTTTGACAGAGCCTTCTGATTGATTGATTGAGTGACCTCCCACTGATATGTTCTGCCATTTGAGTGAGTGAATGTGCATGCATTCAAATAGCGCATGCTAAAGAGGTAACAGTCACTGAGTCCTGTATGGAGTGATAGATACGTGTGCACTGACAACCGATGACTATTTTCTGTCTGGCACCAATCACACTGTCTTGCAGGCCTTTTATTTACAGTGCTTACTGCAGACAAGCTCAATTTGAAAATATTACTACAGACTTGCTAACTTTAAAAATAATATCTCCATGTGAGTCAGGAGGCGGGGCCTAAGAGGGGGCAAGGCATCCACTGGGAGTGGGGCTTTCAGACAGTGGCGTAACACAGGCCCCTGCAGCCCCCGCGGTGCGGGGGGCCCCCAAGCTCCAGGGGGCCCCCTCAGCACAGTGCTCTGGCCGGGGAGCTCCTGACTGAGTCCGGAGAGGGCCCCTCCAAGTACCTTGCAGGGGGGCCCCCCTCAAGTTTCGTTACGCCAGTGCTTTCAGATCTCCACAGCCATGGGAGAACATTGGAAGAGATGGGGCCTTGAAGCAGGTGAGGCATTGTCTGGAAGCAAACCTTTCAGGTCAAAGCCATAGAGGGGTCTTGGAGGTGGAGGGACCTTGAGAGGGTGTGTGTTTTGAATCACTGACAGAATATCGACGACCACAATATCGAGGTACCAAAATATCGGGACCTAAATATCGATGTCAAGAATATCGACATCCTATCTACATCATGGTAAGTACAAAAATATCGAAACAAAAATATAGTTGTTAAAAATATCGATGTTAAAAATATCGTTTTTTTGTATAAAAAAAGTAAAATAAATTAAATAATACATATAATTTAAAAATAAATATTTATAATTATTAGAAAATGTTAAAAATTATAAGCAATAAATATAATGTAAAAATAAATTAAACATACATATATAAAATATAATATATATATTTACTTAATAATTATTAATAAATAATTAATTTAATAAATTATAAAATGTTAGAAATTTATTAAAAAATATAAATACATATATATATACATACACCTGCAACATAAAAAAAAAAAAAATATATATATTATAAATTAAAATATTAAAATATTTATTAATTTTTAAAACTACATTTTACACAACATTAATTACAACAGTAAGGATAGTGTTAGATAGCGGAGGTGAATAAATTACTATTCCCACTCCATCAAATGCAACAGTAGTGAAAATGTTGGATAGCGGAGGGGAATAATTTACTATTCCCACTCCAGCGAGTGCAACAGTAGGGAAACTGTTGGATAGTGGAGGGAATTAATGTACTGTTGCCACTACAACGAATGCAACAGTAGGGAAAGTGTTGGATAGCGGAGGGTAATAATTTACTATTCCCACTCCAATTAATGCAACAGTAGCGGAAGTGTTGGATAGAGGAGGAGATAAAATTAATATTCCCACTCCAGCAAGTGCAACAGTAGGGAAAGTGTTGGATAGCGCAGGGTTAGAAATTACTATTCACAATCCAGAGAGTACAACAGTAGGGAAAGTGTTGGATAGCAGAGGGGAATAAATTACTATTCCCACTCCAATGAGTGCAACAGTAGGGAAAGTGTTGGATAGCGGAGAGGAATAATTTACTATTCCCACTCCAATGACTGCAACAGTAGGGAAAGTGTTGGATAGCGAATAGGAAAAAATTACTATTCCCACTCCAGCGACTGCAACAGTAGGGAAAGTGTTGGATAGCGCAGGGGTAAAAATTACTATTCCCACTCCAGGGAGTGCAACAGTAGAGAAAGTGTTGGATAGCGGAGGGGAATAATTTACTATTCCCCCTCCAGCAAGTGCAACAGTAGGGAAAGTGTTGGATAGCGCAGGGGTAAAAATTACTATTCCCACACCAGAGAGTGCAACAGTAGGGAAAGTGTGTGATAGCGGAGGGGAATAATTTACTATTCCCACTCCAGCAAGTGCAACAGTAGGGAAAGTGTTGGATAGCGCAGGGGTTAAAATTACTATTCCCACTCCAGGGAGTGCAACAATAGGGAAAGTGTTGGATAGCGTAGGGGAATAATTTACTATTCCCTTTCCAGCAAGTGCAACAGTAGGGAAAGTGTTGGATAGCGAAGGGGTAAAAATTACTATTCCCAATCCAGGGAGTGCAACAGTAGGGAAAGTGTTGGATAGCGTAGGGGTTAAAAATTACTATTCACACTTCAGTGAGTGCAACAGTAGGGAAACTGTTGGATAGCGGAGGGAAATAATTTACTATTCCCACTCCAGTGAGTGCAACAGTAGAGAAAGTGTTGGATAGCATAGGGGTAAAAATTACTATTCCCACTCCAGTGAGTGCAACAATAGGGAAAGTGTTGGATAGCGGAGGGGTAAAAAATTACACAATTAACATAATTAATTATCAATCAATTAATTAATTAATAACAATTAACAATGAAAATATAATTATATATTAGTAAATTAATTCAAACAATTAACACAATAAAATCATAAATAAAAAATATGACATATTAAATATTAATAAATATATTAAAATTAAATTACTTCCCACCCTATTCCCCTATCAACCCACAACCCACTCCTAAAAAAAGGACACAATTAACATATTTACCAATCAATTAATAATAATTAATAACAAATTACTAAATATTTAATTATAAGTTATTTCCCACAATTAACACTATTAAATATTAATTGATTAAATATGAATTATGAAAAATATTAATAATTTAATTATAATTAAATTACTTCCCACCCTATTCCCCTATAAACCCACAAACCGCTCCTAAAAAAATTACGCAATTAACATATTTACCAATTAATCAATAAAAATTAACAGCCAATTAATAATTAATTAATAATTAATTACCATAATTAGCACTATCAAATAAAATGCAAATAAATACTAATAAATAAAAATTATTATTCAATTAATTATTTTTAAATTACTTCCCACCCTATTCCCCTATAAACCCACAACCCGCTACGGAACTAAAACGCAAAATGTAATTCAAATAAAATTAATATTCAATTAATTATATTTAAATTACTTCCCACCCTATTCCCCTATAAACCCACAACCGGCTCCTAAAAAAGTTACACAATTAACATATTTACCAATTAATTAATCAATAAAAATTAACAGCCAATTAATAATTAATTAATAATTAATTAATTACCATAATTAGCACTATAAAATAAAATGTAAATAAATAAAAATTATTATTCAATTAATTATTTTTAAATTACTTCCCACCCTATTCCCCTATAAACCCACAACCCGCTACGGAACTAAAACGCAAAATGTAAATAAAAAAAATTAGTAACTTCTAAAAATTTAACACATACATAAAAAATAAATGCAATACTTAGACAAAAAAATATAGCACATACATTTAAAATACACACTAAAATACAGAACACTAACTAAAACAACGATATTTTTAACAACTATATTTTTGCAAACGATATTAATGACTTCGATATTTTTTAAAACAATATTAACAACTTCGATATTTTTAAAAACGATATTACTTACCTTAGACTCGTAATTCTTGTCCACGATATTCTGACTGTCGATATTTTTGACAGGCGATATTCTAAACTCGATATTTGTGCTAGTCGATATTTAAAACTCGATATTTAGACTGTTTACCGTGTGTTTTTATCCTTTGCCTTTTTGTACTATCCACTCCAAACAGCTCTCCACTGATATCACACTGTGATTTTAGAGGACCGTGTGAAAGTCTCACAAGAATAACACGTAGGACTCAAGAGACTGCGTGCTGCATCACAAAACATTATTGCCTGGCACTATTTCATGACTTGGGGGGCATTTTAGGATGAAGTATCAGAGGCAAAAATATTGAAATACTGTGAAATATAAAAAATTTGATACGCTTACCTAGACAATATTGTTGTATTTGTTCTTCTTATAGAGACTTCTAACTGCAGATTCCTCACCTTCTGAAGGGATAACTAAGCAGTACTGTTTTTTGGAGATGGTGCTGTGAATGGACTCAAACCATAAAGTCCTGTAGGACCAAGCAGTTGAATTGCTCTTCTCAGCAAACCTGGCTATCCAGACAATAGGGCTTCATGAACGTAGAGAGTGATGCCCACGTAGCTGTCTCACAGATGCCCTGGACAGGAACTCTGCGAACCAACGCAGTGGTAGCAGCTTTGGCTCTGGTGGAATCAGCATTCGGTCCTTCGCGGGGCTGCTTCTTAGCCAATGAATTGCAGATCTAATGCAAAGCATTATCCAGCAGAAATGGTCATTTTCTGTACAGTCTTGCCTTTTTTTTCTCCAGTGAACTCCAAAAGGAGCTGATTGTCCACCCCGTGCTCTCTTGTATGATCAATTTAAAAGCTCAGTGATCTTTTGGGGTCCAAGCAATGGAGTCTCTCCTCAGAGGGGTGAGGCGGAGCATAGCACTCTGGTAGAATGGCATCACAACCTTTGGATGGAAGGATGCTTGCTTCGAAGAACTAGTTTGAGTGGGAAGAAGATCGTGTACAGGATGACACAGAGAGCTTGAAGCTCACTGACAGCCAAGTCAATGTTTTAGCAACAAAGAACATGATCTTGAGGGTGAGAAGCTGCAAGGGACTGCTGTGAAGCTGCTCAAAGGGTGTGCACATCAAATATGTGGGGACCAAGTTAAGGGACCATTGTGTCCTGACAAAGGGAGACGGAGGAAACAGATTTTGCTGGCCTTTCAAATATGGCAACACAACCAGTGATTGAAATAATGAGGGCTGACCTGGCAACCGCAAAAAAGGCTGAAAAAGAGGAAAGATACCCTTTAATTGTGCCGAGAGCAAAGCCTTGCAGTGCAAGAGATAAAACAAACAACAAACAATCAGATAATTTTGCCTGGAGGATTTTAATCTGCTGTGTTCCGCACCAAGCCACAAAAGTTTCCTAATGACAGGCAAACAGTCATTGATCACACCCTATCCTTCTTGTTGCAGTACCATATGGCTGTGGTGCTGTCTGTAAGCACTTGTACCAACCTCCCCTTGATGGACGGAAAGAAGGTTTTCAACCCCAGGTGGATGGCCATCGGCTCCAGAAGGTTGATAAGAAGGCGGGACTCTGGCACAGACCAAAAGCCTCTGATCTCCACCTGTCCCAGGTGGCTGCCCCAAACCAGAGTAGCAATTTGGTCACCACTATCAGCTCTGGGTGAGGTAGGGAGAGGGGTCTGCTGCTCACCCAATTGCAGTGGTTAGAGAGGTCTCCTTGATGTTGGGCCCACTGGGTCTTTAGATCCCACTACAGAGCTTGCATACGCCACCTAGTGTGCTTGACCAGCAGAATGCAGGAAGCCTCAGAGTCGACCTCACTGAAATTGAGACAGAGGCTGAGGGATCGGGATCAAAGCCTGAATGTTCTAACTCTCCTTTCAAGGGGAAAGGCATGAAACCGAACAATGTCCAGAATGGCTCCTACAAAAGGGAGCATCTGAGAAGGGGTCAGGTGTGACTTCGGCATGTTGATAGTGAACCCCAATAATGACAGTATGTTTGCCATAGTCTGGAGGTGGTTGACAACTGCCTGGGGCGTGCCCACCTTCAACAGTCAGTCATCGAGGTATGGGAGGACTGGAACCCCTGACCTCCGAAGGGGTGCTGCTCCCACCGTCATCCCTTTCATGAACACCCGAGGGGCACTGGTGAGACCGAAGGGAAGCAAAGTGAACTGCAAATGTTGCTGTCCCACCATGAACCGCAGGTAGAGCCAATGGGCCTACAGGATGTGGATATAGAAATAGGTGCCCTGCAGATCCAACACCACCATATAGTGTCCATGGCAAACAAGACCTGAGCCAGAGTGAGCATTCAGAATTTTTCCTTCTGGATGAAGGCACTGAGAGGGTGCAAATCTAATCTAGGACTAAGGCCTCCATCCTTCTTTGGCACCAGAAAATAGCGGGAATAATAACTACAACCATTTCTGGCAAGGCACCCTCTCGATAACCCCTTTGTCCAAAAGGGCTTGCAGGTCCTCCATCAGCCGATCTGTGGGCGCTGCGGTGGAGTGACTATGAAGGTTAAAGTGTATCCCTTCTGGGCAATCTGCAGGGCCCACCAGTCTGAAATTATGGCCGTCCAACTCAGCAAGAATCTTTGAATCCTTCCTCAAACCGAGTGGCTGTCTCCACTATGGGCATGCTAAAGGGGTTTGGCAGGTGAGGGGGAAGTAGGCTGACTGGTTCACTGATACTGAGCATGAGGTCAATGGGTACCACACCCTTGGCCGAAAAATTGCTGGGCACCTTGCTGAGGATGAAGTGACTGCAGGTATGGGATAAGTGCAGAAAACTGTGAAAGGAACTTTATGGTTAATGCGGCTGGCAAGGGGGGAGTTCAGATAAGCTAAGGGAGTGTGCTTTGGCCCTGCTTTTTTTTAACTGCTCCTGAGCCGAATTTTCCTTGTCATCAAAGAGGTGAGTGCTGTCAAAGGACATGTCCATAAGGGATGACTGGACATTGGCTGAAAAACCTGTACACTGCAGCCAGGCGTGGTGACAAATGGCAATGCTGGTGCCAATGGATTGCCTGATGGAATCGGTGGTATCTAGGTCACAATGAATTGCAAATTTGGTCACATCACAACCATCCTGTATAGCTTGGGTGAGGACAGGTTGGAGGTCTTTAGGGACACCTGGAAGGACTTGATCCACTGAATCCCAAAGAGCGTGGGAATTAACGGCGCAGCAGGCAACTGGCATTGGCAAACCTGAGGGCCAAACTGGTAGAAGAAAATACCCTCTACCTAAAGGTCTCCACTCTTTTGGACTCCCAATAAGGGGAAGTAGTCAGAAAAGTATTTGGGTTTGTCTGAATGGTAGATGCTTGCACCACTAAGCACTCAAGAGAGCGGTGTTGAGACATAAATGTGGGATCACCCGGGGAATGGAACATCGGTTGCATCTGACAATTTGGCAATTTACTTGGGGGCTAGGCCAAAGTTTGGCCCAGGCCCCTAGGAGAGTATCAGTGAGTGCTTCGTTAAAAGGGAGTAGGGGCTCAGTAGATGTTTGCCCTGGCTCAAGCACTTCTGTTAGGACATTGGTTTTGACCTCAAGGTGGAAAGTTGGAGGTCGAGGACTTCAGCCGCCCTCTGCATGACCACTGCAAAGGAAGCACTCTCTTCAGTGGCAGGACCAGGGGGTGTGAGGAGCTGCATCTCCGTACAAAGTGTTGTCATCTCACTAGCCATAGTACATCCGCACATGAATGTTCCAGATCCCAGCCAACACTGTTCAAATGGACCACCCTCACCGCTAACGATACCCTAAGGATCATGAAAACCATCCACTCTTTGGCCCCCTATGACCCCAGCCCCCACCACATTTTCAGCCGAGCAGGCGCCGCCATTGCCCACGAACTCTGCCGCACCATTTGCAGCTCCATCAAATCCGCCACCTTCCCCCAAGACTGGAAACACAAATAGATCAACCCCCTGCTGAAGAAACCCTTTCCGACCCAACGGACCTCAAGAATTACAGACCCATCTCCTTGCTCCCCTTACCTGCCAAGGTCATCAAGAAGGCCATCAACGCCCAACTCACAGAATTCATCTAAACAAACCACACCCTGGACCCCTCCCAATCTGGCTTCAGGAGCAAACCACAGCACCGAGACTGCACTCCTCGCCACAAGTGACGACATCTGCACTCTCCTCGACCGAGGCAAAACCTCAGCCCTCATCCTTCTGGACCTCTCTACCGCCTTCTAAACTGTCTCCCACCACACCCTCTACACAAGACTTCATGATGCCGGCATCCGTGGCAAAGGACTAGAGTGGATCCGCTCCTTCCTCACAGGCCGAACCCAGAGAGTCAGGCTGCCGCCGTACTCCTCAGAACCCACAGAGATCAGCTGCAGAGTCCCCCAGGGCTCCTCCCTGAGCCCCACCCTCTTCAACATCTACATGGCCCCGCCTGCAGCCATCATTAGAAACCACGGACTCAACATCGTCTCCTACGCCGATGACACACAGCTGATTCTCTCCCTCACCGATGAACCTACAGCTGCTAAGAGCAACTTCCACGACAAGATGAAGGCAGTAGCCGCCTGGATGAAGGAGAGTTGCCTCAAACTCATCTCCGACAATATTGGAGTCCTCATCCTGGGTTCCATTCCCTCTGCTTGGGATGACTCCTGGTGGTCAGCAGCACTCGGAACCCCCCCACACCCACCGACCACGCATGCACGCAACCTCAGCATCATCCTCGACTCCTCGCTCTCTATGAACCGCCAAATCAACGCCATATCGTCCTCCTGCTTCCACACTCTCCGCCTGCTCTGAAAGATCTTCAAATGGATCACCACTGAGTCCAGGGAAACGGTCACCGAGGCGTTCGTCAGCAGCAAGCTCGACTACGGCAATGCACGCCGGCACAACCCAATAACTCCAAAAAATAAATTGCAGCGCATTCAGAACGCCTCCGCCAGACTTATCCTGGACAACCCCTGCTGAAGGCACATCTCTGGTCACCTGAGAGACCTCCACTGGCTTCTGGTCAACAAAAGAATCACCTTCAAGCTCCTCATGCACGCATAGAAAGCCCTCCACAGCACAGGACCCGACTACTTCAACCACCGGCTCTCCTTCTACACACCAACCAGACATCTCCGCTCCGCTCCACCCATCTGGCCCTGGCCACTATCCCACAGATCTGCAAGACCTCGGCTGGAGGAAGATCCTTCTCCTACCTCACTGCGAAGACCTGGAACTCCCCCCCCCTCTGCATCTCAGGCAATCACCGTCACTGCCTCAATTCAGGAAGGACCTCAAGACCTGGCTCTTCCACTGAACTGCAGAACCCCCAGAGCCTTGAGACCCTTATGGGTGATTAGTCGTGCTTTAAAAGAATCCTGATTGATTCATTCATTAACTATAACTGGCGCCTTTACAATGCATTGCTTGTACTTTTTCATATTACATCACTTATACTATGTGAAATCATAGCATTTATAAAAACACATATGACACCTCAAATTACATCATTTCTGAGAACACATTGGTAGATTAGCGGGTTATAGTTAATGTACTAAGGCTAGCAAGCTGGCAACACTGTGCACAGAGATGCCCGAGCTATAGTAATTTGAAGGTGGTGCGTAAATTTGAAATTTAAGGTATAACTATTACTTTAAAATTTCTAATGTTTTATAGTTTAAGTTTGGTTTGTATTGAAAGAATAAATAGAGTTATAATAATTTGAAAGTGGTGCATAATATATAAATGTAAGGTATACCTATAACTTTAGATTTTCTAATGTTTGTGTATTTTAAGTTTGGTTTGTATATAAAGAATAAACAAAGTTTTCCTAACTATAACTTATCCTTAACCTTTGTTTTTTGCATTAACTTTTAATGGTTTTTATTTTTTAATAAAAATGTGCTTCAAATCGTACAGTCGAGTGTCATTGAGTGAAGTGTTGTTAAGTGGAGTGTCGTAGAGTACAGTGAATGAGAATGCCGTACAATAGTGTCGTAGAGTGGAGTATCATAATTGAAGTATAGTGGAGTGGAGTACCGTGAAGTAGCGTAGCGTACAGTGGAGCGAAATGTTATACAGTGGTGTGGAGTGATATGTCGTACAGTGGAGTTGTGTCTTCTAGAGTGGAGTGGCAGAGTGAAGTGGCATGTTGTACAGTACAGTAGAATGTCATAGAGTGGAGTGTTGTACGGTGGAGTAGAGTGGTGTAAAGTGTAGGAGTATACAGTGGAATAGTGTCTTCTAGAGTGGAGTGGTGTAGAGTGAAGAGGCGTGTCGTAGGGTACAGTGGGATGTCACATAGTGAGGTGGACTGTCATGGAGTGGAGTGTCGTGCAGTGTAGTGTCGTACAGTGGTGTGTCATTGAGAAGAGTGTCGTCGGGTGGGGTGTGGTCAATTGGAATGTTGTCTAGTAGAGTGTCAAAGACTAGCATAGAGTCATACAGTAGTGTGTCGCTCAGAGGAGTGTCAATGAGTGGCATGTCTGAGTGGAGTGCTGTCAAGTAGAGTGTCATTAACTGGCATAGAGAGGAATAGAGTCTTGTACAGTGGAGTGGCATTGAGTGGAGTAGGGTGGAGGAGAGTGTTGTAGAGTGGAGTGTCGTGCAGTGTAGTGTCATAGAGTACAGTGGAGGAGAGTGTTGAAGATTGGAGTTCTGTGTCATATAGTGGAGTGGTGTGTCGTAGAGAGGAGTGGAGTGGTGTGTCGTAAAGTGTCATATAGTGTTGTAAAGTGACATAGAGTGGATGGCCATAGAGTAGTAAAGTGTTCTAGAGTGGAGCTGCACACAGTGGAGTAGAGTGCTGTACAGTGGAGCAGCATAGAGTAGAGTATCGTACAGTGGCATAGAGTTGGGTAAAGTGTTTCAGAGTGGAGCAGAGGGGAGTGTAGGAGAGTAGAGTGGCATAGCATAGATTGGAGTAATGTATCATGGAGTGGAGTGGCGTGACATACCGCAGAGTGGCGTGCAGTGCAGCAGAATGAAGTGGGATAGCGAAGAGTTGGGCAAAGTGTCATAAATTGGAGTGGCGTGTCATACAGTACAGTAGAATGGTGTGTCGTAGAGTGTTGGACAGTGTCATAGAGTAAAGTAGAGTGGAATGGAATACAGTGGAGTAGAGTCTTGTAGAGTTGAGTGCCGCACAATACACTAGAGTGTGGTAGAGTACAGTGGCACAGAATTACATAAAGTAGAATAGCACAGAGTGGTGTAGAATGGACTGGAATGCAGTGGTGAGGTGGAGTACAGTGGCGAAGAGTGGAATACTGTGTCATAGAAGAGAGTGGAGTAAAGTGGGGTGGAGTGGCATACAGATAGTTGTGGATAGTGTCGTAGAGTGGTATAGAGTGGAGTAGAGTGTTGTACAGTTCCATTTGGTGGAGTAGAGTGTTAAACAGAGTAGTGTAGGTGCATAGAGAGGGTTAGAGTTACACAGGGCGTAGTAGAGTCTTGTAGACTGGAGTTGCATAGAGTGGAGTAGAGTGTCATAGAGTGGAGCAGAGTGGAGTGCTGTACAGGGACATAGAGCGAGGTAAAAGGCACTAAACTGGAGCAGAGTGGAGTGGTGACGAGTAGAGTGGTGTAATTTAGAGTGGAGTAAAGTGTGAAAGAGTGGATTGGCATATTGTAGAGTAGAGTGACGTGGAGTGGAGTACAGTTGAGTGGCGTATTATACAGTTGAGTAAAGTGTAATAGAGTGGAGAGGCGTGTCGCACAGTGGACTGGAGTGGCATGTTGAAGAGTGTCAAAAAGAGTCATAGTGTGGAGTGCTATAGAGTGGATTAGAGTGGCGTGGAGTAGAGTAGAATGCCGTAGAGTGTGCTAGAGTGGAGTTGTACAGAGTGTTGTAGAGTTGAGTGGCATAGAGTAGCATAGAGTGGAGTGATGTAGAGTGGGGTAGGGGAGAACAGTGGAATAGTGTGTAGAGTGCAGAAAACTTTAGTGGAGTGGCATAGAGGGAGTTATGTAAAGTGTCGTAGAGTGCAGTAGAGTGTCATACAGTGGCACAGAGTAGAGTAGAGTGTCATACACAGACTGTTGTACAGTTGAGTGATATACAGTGGAGTACAGCGTGGAGGAGCATAGAGTGTCGTAGAGTGTCCTAGAGTGAAGTAGGGTGGAGTGGCTCCAGTGGAGTGGCATAGATTCGAATGGTGTAGAGTGGAATAGCATAGAGTGGAGTGGCGTAGAGTGGAGTTGGGTAGAGTGGCATACAGTAGAATAGCATAGAGTGAAGTGGCGTAGAATGGAGTGGGGTAGAGTGGAGTGGCTTGCAGTGGAATAGCGTAGAATGGAGCAGCATAGACTGAAGTAGCGTAGAGTGGAGCAGTTTGTCGTAGAGTACAGTGGAGTGGTGAAGAGTAGAGTGGCTTACAGTGGAGTTGCATAGAGTGGAATAGCGTAGAGTGGAGTGGCGTAGAGTGGTGTGGTGCAGAGTGGAGTGGCATAGAGTGGAATAGTGTAGAGTGGAGTGATGTAAAGTGGAGTGGCATAGAGTGGTGCACAGTGGAACAGCGTAAAGTGGAGAGGCATATAGCGGAGTGGCGTATAGTGAAGTGGCGTAGAATGGAGTGGCACAGAGTGGAATAGCTGAGAGTGGAGTGGGGTATAGTGGAGGAGCATAGAGTGGCGTAGAGCGGAATAGCATTGAGTGGAATGGCATAGAGTGCAGTGGCGTGGAGTGGAATGGTGTTGAGTGGAGTGGTCTACAATGGAATAGTGTACAGTGGAGTGCAAAGATTGGAATAGCGTAGAAGGGAGTGGCGTAGAGTGGAGTGGCATGTCATAGAGTGGAGTGGCATGTGTTAAACTGGAGTTGCCTGTTATAGTGTGGAGTGACGTCTCGCAGAGTGGAGTGCTGTGGTGTGGAGTGTTGTACAGTGGAGTGAATTGTTGTAGGGGGTTAGCATGTTGTACAGTGGAGTGGCATACAGTGGAGTGACGTAGACTAGAGAGGAATGGTGTAGAATGGTGCATCATAGAGTGGAGTGTCTTACAGTAGATACCGTGGAGTGTCATAGAGTACAGTGGTGTGGAGTGGAGTCGTGTACAGTAGAATGGCGTAGAGCGGAATAGCACACAGTGGGGTGCTTCAAGTGGAATAGCGTAGAGTGGAGTGGCGTAGAGTGGAGTGACATTGAGTGGAGTAGTATAGAGTGGAGTGGCATATCGTAGAGTGGAATGGTGTGCGTCTTGCTGAGTGGAGTGGTGTGTTGTACAGTGGAGTGGCATACAGTGGAGTGTCGTGTCGTACAGTAGAGTGGAGTAGCATGTCATAGAGTGGCATATGGTACAGTGCCTTAGAGTGGAGGGGTGTAGAGTGGAATGGCATAGAATGAACTGGGATGACTTAGAGTGGAGTGGGGTAGCATGTTGTCGAGTGGAATGTCATGGAGTGGAGGGCATATTGCATAGTGGAGTGGTGTGGAGTCTCATACAGTTGAGTCCAATGTTGTAGTGTTCAGTGAGTTGTCATAGAATAGAGTGACGTGTCATACAGTGGAAAGGCATGTTGTAGAGTGGAGTGGCATGCTGTGTTGTAGAATATTGTTTAAATAGAGGTAGTGTGAAAATGGCTGAACAAATTAAGATGAAATGTGTGAGAAATACAGTTTATGGGTTGTAAAGAGTTGTTTTTGTAGTAGATCTAAATTGTTTCAGTAGTTTTAAAGATATAGGTCTAGATCCACAAAGTTAAACTTACACTTGTGTAAGTTTACAATTGTTTGCTATTCACAAAGGTATTTTATGAGTAGTATCTTTACTACTGGGGAGTCTCAACACATAAAAACGATGGAACAGTCCTATCTTTTAACGTGTGGAGACTCTGAGCTCATAAACATACCACTAGTATAATGTCTTTGTGAAGCAGCCCCATGAGGCAGAAATAGTTGGTAAGATATTGTGTCGTGGTATACCGCAGTAATTTTGCGGTATACAGTGGTACATGACGAAATAGTGTATGATTGGCTAATGAATGCCCTTACAAAAGTAAGTTCAGCCATATTATTTAGACTACACTGTGGCTATGTTCTGGCTTTTAAGTGTAAATATAGTGTCCTACTGTTTTATAAGTGTATAGGAAGGGATGAGTCAGTTTATATAAGTTTGTAAAGGTAAGTAAATTTTGTTTTATTACTTTATATATTTTAAATAAAGTTTGCGGAGTACTGCAGTACTACCATATTGTTTATACCACACTTAGTCTATCTTGTGGGGTTTAATGGTAAATATAAAGTAGAACTGTGTATTTTTAAATGTTAACTTTTTTTTGTTTTTTTACATTGTACTACATTATATTTCCCATTAAAACCCAGAACGCAGACTAAGGCCCTGATTTCGAGTTCGGCAGTCCGGTTGGACTGCCATTGCAGCAGTTAGACGTACATAGTACTAATGCACTAATGTATCAGTGTTCCATTGTAATTTTTTTGCATATTTAATTATTTTTTTACATTTTTTTAAGTAGGGCGGTATTTTCTAGGTAGTACCATGGTACTTCATAAACTTTTTTTTTTAATGAAGTATGTAAAAAATTGAAAATACACTGTAGTACACTATATTTGTCAAATATAGTGTAGTACAGTGTATTTTTTAATTTAGTACATTTTTTTAATTTGTTTTAAGTACTGCTGTACTTCCAAGGTAGAACCTCAGTACTCCGTAAACATTTAAAAAAATATATAGAACCATATAATTTTCCCTACCTATTACTACTTTAATAAAGTGGCAATAGGTAGGGGAAATATAAAACCTACTACATATGAATATTTAAGTCCCTAACTCAGAACACAGCAAAACGGTGGTAAAAACAACATAACTTCCTTTTACTTTTTACTTTTGCAAAGGTGGCCATTAGCCAAACATATACTGCCTTGTCATCGGCAAGTACTGTGGTATACAGTGAAATTCCCACGGAATACCACAGCCCAATATAGCACTAACTTTAAGTGCCTTATAAGTGCAAAAGTACTGAACGGATGAAAATCTGTTTAGTCATTTTGCCGATACGTCTGTCTAAAACGTCTACGAAAAATACATTGGTGGAAAAACATGTTTTGCAACCCCCCTTTTTTCTTTGCACTTCCTTGACGAATCACTGGGAAACTTTGCATCGCCCGCCAATGTAGAAAAAAGCAATAGGTCTGCAAAGTTTAGTGGAGATTCATCAAATGGTGGCAAAGTTATTAGAAAGCACAAATCTGAGGAATTCCTATTGCACCTAGTTTCCATAGGAAAAACTTGCTTATATCTTTGGCGCCATTAGACGAAGCTTCACAAAATTTTCCCCAAAAAAGTATGCAGCTGATTCTGGTTGTGCATGAAAAGTTGAGGGGTGATCCCTCAAGCGGAGGCTGAGAAAAAGGGGGGGGTAAAAAAAAAGTGTGTTTCCCATGTTAATTCCCGTAGAGATTTTTGACATGACTACAGCCGGAACCGCTGGACGGAGGTACACCAAATTTGGCAGAAAGGTAGCTCTTGGTCCAGAAAGTGCCCTTTTTGTTATTTGGTGTAAATCTGCTCAGTAGTTTTCGAGATAGTAAAGAAATAGCTAATTTGAATATCTAGAGGTGTGAGGCCTTCCCAAATATTGACGATCTCGTGCATAGATCTCATTGGCTGCCAACATTTCAACCAGGAAGTGTTGGCAGCCATCTTGGAACTCTGCCTCTACCAAGTCCCAAAAAAACCTGCAAAAATAAAGAAAAGGGGGCAGTGTAGGAATACCCTGACCCCTTATCCCTATTGCTGGGGTACCCTAGGGCCAGGGCAAGAAAGCATTTTCTTTAAATATCTTGCAACACAATCACAAGTATTCATGGCAAGAAAATTTCTCCCCACTTGTTTTTATTTAGTCCCGACGGCATGCTTTAAAATAGGGAGGGGGCGTATGCAGCTCCCCTCCTGCGACTCTTAAGAGCCTCATGGACCACCACCCCCACAGGGCCAAAAATATCAGCTAAATGGGGAGGGGGGCCAATTTCAGCCCTGGGGACCACCACCTTCCTGGGTCAGGCCCTTCAAACAAAAGAAGGGGAGGGCCATGCAGCCCCCGACCTGGAGCCATTAATGGCCCTGGTTATCGCCACTCCTAGGGCCGGCTCCCTATGTCCCGGGTGCCCACCCTGGGCAGGGTGCAATGTATGTGAAAGGTAGGACATGTACTGATGTGTGTAACAAGTCCTGATAGTGAAATACTGCCAATTTCATTTTTCACTATTGAAAGGCTATCTTGCCCCATAAGACAGAATGGGGAATGCTTTGTAACATTTTACAAGCATATCTTCCCATAGGGATAAGATCGAAAAATAAAGTTTAGGCTCTCTGAACTCAGAATTTAATAACACATCTTTTACTAAAGATGGTTTTTAAATGGTGTGTTTGAAAATGCCACTTTTAGAAATTAGGCATTTTCTTGTTTAACCATTCTGTGTGCCTCTGCCTGTTTGTGTATTGACTGTCTG
Organism: Calotriton arnoldi; assembly: GCA_963921515.1. Taxonomy (NCBI): domain Eukaryota; kingdom Metazoa; phylum Chordata; class Amphibia; order Caudata; family Salamandridae; genus Calotriton; species Calotriton arnoldi. Next base: position 3,232,919 of record CAWUFW010001011.1, read on the forward strand.
GTTTTGGAGTGACAGGGGCTGGGGAGGTGCATTCTCTCAGACAGCCACCGGGGGGGTTGATGTGTGTCCTGCCTTTCCTGAATGAGTCAGGGCTGGGCTGAATAGACCTGGGCTGCATTCAGAGTAGGGGGAGGAGTTCTCAGTAGCACCTGAATAGGCCCGGTCTGCATTTAGAGTGGTGGGAGGAGATTTCCCTTGCACCTGAATAGCGCCAGTCTGCCTTACACAATGCTGTCTCCACCTCCTGCCGGGCAGCTGCACCAGTGAGGACAGAACTGGTTGGGACTGGGCTCAGAGACCCTTGCTCAAAGAGAACAAAGACATTTTGGGGTATAAGTATTAGACCTACAACCCCTGAACTTTAGACTACTTCTGGAATCAAGAGGAACCTTTGCCAAGAAGAAGAGCTGGAGAAACTGAGGAGAAGTACTGCCCTTGCTGTGTGTCTGGGGTTGGCCTGCAGTTGCTGTTTCTGCCAAGGAAAGGAGAAGGACTTTGCTGTGTGCTGTGTCCCCTGCTTGAGGAAAGTCTCCAAAGGCTTGAGTAGAGCTTGCCTCCTGTTTTGAAGTCTCAGGAACACAAAGACTTCACCCCCAGCTCCCCTGAACTTCCTTGCTGGGAGTTCTGACCTGCCAGGAGTGCATGTGGCTGTGTGTCGCCTCTGGAGGTTGTTTCTGCTACTGGAAGCTGGTAAGCAATCCAACAACAAGAAAATCGATACATCAATCCTCAGTTTTTCTGACGCAACGCCGTGGTGCGAGAAGAATTTCCCTGCACCACTGTGCCACTGCTGAAATCGACACAGCACCTGTCGCTGAGGCAAGAATCGACGCAGCAAGGGATCGCGGCTGAAAAGGTCAATGCAGCGCCGCTCGCATCGTTCGCTTACACATCCCAGATTTCCACGCATCGTCCCTGTGCGGCAAGTTTTCCCCGACGCATCACCCGCGATCGGAGTCGTCTCAGAATCGACGCATCGCTTCCCCCTACAGACCGGACCCGACGCATCGCTCCACTGTGTACAGCGGAACGGTCGCATCCACGAAGGTCTCAGGAACTACGCATCTCTTTGTTTTTCGACGCTTCTCATCGCTGCAGCTGTTTGGCTTGGTGAATTTTGTCGCAACAACAGGTACTTTGCAAGACATCACGCATCCATAGTTTTCTATGGACTCAGTTGCTAAAACCTTTTGAAAGTCATTTTTCTTAATACTTGTATGTTGGAGTTTTTTCGTTTTGGTCTTGTTAAGCTTAGATAAAGATACTTTAATTTTCTAAACCGGTGTGGTGTCCATTTGTAGTGTTATCACTGTGTTACTGTGAGTGTTGGTACAAATACTTTACACATTGCCTTTGGGATAAGCCTGTCTGCTCGTGCCAAGCTACCAAGGGGGTGAGCAGGGGTTATCTAGAGTGTGTATACCCCTTACCCTGACTAGAAGCAAGGGTCCCTATTTGGACAAAGGTACCTACCTCTGCCAACTAGAGACCCCCATTTCTAACAGTAGTGTTAAAGTTATAATTTTTAAAATACTTATTTATATATTGTGCCACAGTAAGTTTGCGGTATACCGCTGTACATGATAAGACAGTATGTGATTGGCTAATGGCTGTGTTTACCAAATGTAAAAGGGAGCCTTGTCATTTTCAGCACATTGTGACTGCATTCTGTGGTTCGCTGCATTCTGGATTAGGGTCTTAAATCTAGGTAAAGAGTCGTTTTTATTGTTGTTCCCTACCTATTACCACTGTATTAAAGTGTTGATAGGTAGAGAAATGTATTTAAAATGTTCTATATATTTTTCCAGCACTTTAGGAAGAACTGCGCATTTTAAAAATATTTTTTAAGTACTGCAGTAATTTGTAGGTATTACCGCGGTACACTGTAGATTTTTTTGTGAAGAGTTCAATATGTTAAAAATAATAAATTCACTCTAGTACCCTATATTTGTTAAATATAGGGTGGTACAATGTATTTTCAATCTTTGAACTTTTTCATTTATTTTATTTATTTTTTGTACTGTGGTACAATGGGGAGGGCTACAGTGGAGTGGGGAGACAGTACCGCAGTACTCCGAACATTTTTTTTTAATATACAGAAACTTACAAATATTTTTCCCTACCCATTACAATTTTATTAAAGTGGTAATACGTAGGGGAAAAATATCAAAACGAATACCTGCATCTAAGGGTGAAACGTAGAACACATGCAAAGTGTACCTAAAAACAACATGGCTGCCTTTAACTTTAGTAACGGCAGTCATTAACCAATCACATAATGCAGTGGTTCCCAAACTTTTTCAACCCTTGGCTCCTTTAATCTATTGGCCTTTGGCCGCGGCTCCCCATTATGTCACTTTATTTTTATTCAGGTGGGTGGGGGATGTAAGCCCAGCCTCGACTCACTACCTTAGGATCTCTTGGAGCAGATATTTCAGTTACCCTAGTAAAGAGCCATATGTAGTTCCTTTTTTGAAGGAGCCAAGGAGGAGATTTCCCAGATGTTTCTGGGTAGGAAATTGTGGGAGAGCAGACCTTTTGCCTTTTGAATTGAAGTTCCATCTGGGGTGGGTTAGGGAGTTTATATTTGCTCCTTAGATATTGTCTGAGTTATATAGCACGAGGAAAGCGCGTGAATACATTTGAAGACATGGCAAACTATTCCGATGAAAATACAATCTCTGGATGAGCCAATGTAGAGCCCCTTGCACTCCATAACATGGTCTCTTCCTCCTGAGAGCAAATGAACAACAGCAGTTGAGGTCTTTGGAGATCATGGACTCGTAATGCAGGAAGACTAGCAAAGACTGAATTACAGTAGTAGTAGGTGATGGGTCCAGAAGCAGTTAGCAACGATGCTGGCTTCAAGCAGGAGTATAAAACATGGGCACAATGAAGTGAGTTATGTGCACCTGGCTGTTATTAGCCTTCCTGTAGCAATGATTAGAGACAGACAAAAGGACAAGCCCCGTCTAGAAACTTCTTCACCTTGAACAACATAAACTGCAGGTGCACTTAGGGGCATGGGCAGTTCTCTGCAGCCAATCCTAAATCCTGCAAAGAGCCAAGGCTGACGGACCTTCACCAATTAACACCAGACAATTTTAAAATCCAAGCCCTGCGCAGAAACCAGCCAATCCGAGCTCATTCTCGCCCTTCGCGCAAAGAAATCAGCGGTCCCGCCCGAGTGTGAGGTATCAGACAGTGAGAAGAGGACTGTCTGGTTTAATTTAATTTAAATATTTGTAAAGCACATGGCCTAGGAGATTTTCATAAATTGAGAAAGGAGGAGTCATTTAAAATAAATATAACACATACGTTATCGCTCTGTTGAAATCTTCCTCCATCCGAATGGTGCACATTAGTGGGAGGGCGTACACGGTGGATTTAGAAGTGTAAAGGAACACGGAAAACTCTGGAGGGAGAGGGAACACGCATGGTTGTGGGTGCAGAGGGAAGAAGCGGTCAATTACCCGTACATCTTTAAAAACATATCTCATCATTAATATTTGGGAACCGCCCGATTGTGAAGGTAACAAGTGCATGATGGGCGAGGATGTTTGACGGAGCAGCCCTTTCAGAAGGTAGGTGAAGCTATTTCATCTCATTACACCTTGAAGGACCAGGGGGTTGGGGAGGTTTCAGTCACTATGTATGCAGTGTGCTGTCAGTGATACATTTAATTTTGACTCTGGTTAGCAAAACATTACGCACTCATGTTTGTTTCAGTTTCTCATGTAGCCCTTTAGCAATCCCGTTTGGGCGGATGTACCCTGACACCAATCAATGAGAAAATCTATCAGCAAGGGGAAACGAGAAGCAGTCCCGTAAAAGCGGAGGCTCTTTATTGCATTGTGAAGCATGTTGTGCGCTGGACTACATCATGATTCAGACGCCCACAGGTGGGGATGACACTGTCAAATGGGTTACTCGGGCTGCAAATAGTTAATTTACAAACTTCGTGAATTAAATCTTATTCAGAACATACTACTTTTCCCACGTGCCCAAGACATGCGCGGCGCCCCTGGAAAGTTCTAATGGCGCACCGGGGTGCCGCGGCGCACAGTTTGGGAACAACTGACATAATGACTTGTCGTTGCTATGTACCACAACTTTTCTGCGAAATATCACAAAATACTGTGACATTTCTCAAAAATACTGTGACAACAGATATCATAAAGTTAAAATGCCTTATAGCTTAAACAATACTTACCCTACGTACCTATCTAACCCAAAAGGATCATCTGTGCACCATAATGTCTAATCCTGCCAAATTTGATGTAAATCGGTTCAGCCGTTTTCGCGCTATGCAAGAAACAAAAGTCTATGGAAAATGCATTGGTGGAAAAACGCGTTTTGGGCCCCCAATTTTATCTTTGCACTCCCTTGACCAATGTCCGCAAAACTTTCCATCCTCTGCCATTGTAGAAAAAGCAATAGGTCTGTAAAGTTTTGTGGAGATTCGTCAAACGAGGTCAAACTTATTAGCGACCAAAATTTTGAGGAATTCCTATGCCTGGGAATCGTAACTATAACTAATATGTGTAATATATATATATATATATTACATGCATACATATGTGTGTATTTTTACTATACTTTGATTTAAGTTGTGTTAGGTGTATTTATTGAACTTCGTATACTAGCACTAATTGAATAACAATAAATGAATGACTGAACACAAAGGCTGACCGTTGGTGTTAAAGGTAAGAGATAAGGATGTAACTTGGACTCTAATCCCAGCTACCCCACTTGACCAAATTGTGTGATCTATGGACTATCACATTAATTGACTCTGCCTCATTTTCTTTAACTAACCAGTGTGAGAGCACTGAAATAATAAAGTACAGGATCTGAGCTCCACAAAAACCTCATTTGTATAGGGTTAATTTAAAATAATCTTGCTTCACATGTAATAAAAAATAAAGATATAAATAGAGAACATGACAAACAGACGCACTTTGGGTAACTCGTGGCATTGTCGTCAGGGCATGGGGTATTGTTGAATGTTTCATGTTTAAATATAATTACTTTTAATAAATGTACTAAGTTCAGTGATATAACCATATGCTCCTGAGACCCTGAGAAATGTTGAAAAATATTTGTTCCATTATAAAGTCTTTATTTCATTTGTTCATGACATTTGTTTCCTGTTTTGCACCTTTTTGATGGTTCGGCTCGTGTTCTGGCTCTTGAAGACAAAACAGAACCCCGACTCCGTTCTCCCCAAGGCTGCCTGTGTTTCCCCACAGAAATGTCTGGTCTCCTAGGTCCTTACTAAGACGTCGCAGACAACACCAGAAACAAATCATGCTGGCTCTTAAACTGACATACCTTACATTGCGATTGGCGTTCAATTTAAGGGAAAACAAGAGCTCTTTGAAAGTTCAGATCTAAGAAGGAGAAGCCGGCCGAGACCCTGTGCGCACAAAGCTCGGCACTCGCATCCTGGAATGCACTACGCGAATATGCAACATCAGCTCCAATAAATATTAGCATATCTTACCTTCACTGGGGTAATAAATCCAAAATATTCTACTGTAGCTCTCATTTTCCAGCGGTGAGCTTAAATAAAGTCATTTGCTTTCTGGTTCCTGGATTTTGCACGAAGTCCCACCTGTGTTCGCGAGTTGACTAATCACTCTGTGAGGAAACTATAAAGCCTTTTATGCTTTCCTATTTTTTCCAGTGTGATATGTTCGCGTCTGTGCGTGTGGGAACGCCACGCAGGAAGCCTTCCTATAAGCCCGAAGGCCCATCTAGCGGCTGGGATGCCGTCCAAAATAAAGAGAGACATGGCGATGTGGCCTGGGGGCCCAACGCCCCGTTATTTCTCCATCTGAGGGGACCGGGTCACGCAGCAGAGATGCGTCCACACAATGGTCACAGGAAGAAGGAACATAAAATGAACACCTCTGCTGGCCCTAGACACGTGGAACGAACAACACTGGGAAGGGAGGGGAGTGCCGCAGCCCGGTTTAGGAGTCACTAGGGACGGTGAAGTTCAGAAGCAGAGGACACCCCTGGTTTATCTTTGAACACACCCACTCAGCAGTAGGCAGCGCCATTTTGGCTCCATATGAGCGCAGATCTGCAGTGAGAAAAGCACGTTGGGCCTCATTTATGAAAACTGTTGCATTGCTGCGTGAAAACAGCGATGCAACAGTTTTCACTACACCCTCCTTGCGACAGGATGGATGCGCTGTATTTAACGTACAACGCTCCATGTCGCAAGGAGTTACAGATATGTCAGTATTTCTGAAGTATTTGTAGGCGCAAAAGTGGCACATTGCTGGGGTGGGTCTGAAAACAGATGCAAATCCAGCAATGGGTCCTTTCATGGGGCAAGCCCCATGTGAAAGGGCCTGCGTCAGTCCTAGGCATGCTGTGAGGCAGGCGTAATTTATAGACTCAGTAGCGTCCTAGAAGTGTCACAATTTCAATGCGCCACTTCTACGACCCTTTACTGTGGGGGAACGCCCACCCTGCATACATTATACCTGACACAGGTATAACATAGTGGAGGGGTTTACAAAGTGACTCATCTGCTTAGATGCGTCACTTTGAAAATATGGCGCAACGTGGCGCATTATTTACGCTGCTGCAGCGTCACAAAAAGAGACGCAGCAGCAGCGTAAAAGTGTTGCAGGCCTTCATAAATAAGGCCCGTTTTCTTTTAAATCGCCGGCCTAAACTCCGGTTTTCATTCAACATGTGTCAAGCTGTACAGGAGCAGCTGCCAATTTCTGAATTACATCTGAAAACGAGCATTGGCAAAATCAATAGCTACATCGTCAGCTGCTTTTGTTTTGTTGTGGGTTCTTTTTACACTTTATTGCTGGGGGTGATGCATAGTTCTCGCCAATAGATATATGCTACTGTGCATGTATATTTAAGTTTACTGATTGGTGCTGTGTCCAAAATGATTTAATGTAGCACTCTTGCCAGCAGTACCCAGTTTACCTGTCCTGTCCTGGAAGTTAAGGCCGGTGCTGTATTAAAGCAATGTTAGGCAGTTGCTTCCACCACTGTTATAAGGTTGATGGCCTGATGTAATGATTACAGCCGCTACTGTTCGTTATTTTTTTTAAATCATTTTATTTTGACATTGGAAAAACATTGTTTTAGTTTGTTTTAAATCGACCATATAAATAGCGCCACACGTCCAAAACCAAAACAAAAGCGTTTTATTTTTAGTCTGCCTTTACTACTTTAGCTTTGATGTAATGCTTTGGTACACATTGCTGGCATTAAAACTTCGAGTTACTTTCTATAATAAACAAGACCACTACTGTGTCTTCCCCTTTTCGTATGCTAATGAAGTCCCAGTCGTAGGTTGTGAAACAGAAAGACACAATCCCGTATTATTTGTTGGGGTAACCTCTCTAGTTTGGGTTTTGGATGACAAAGGCACAATTGTAATGTTAAACAGTATTCGCCTTGGATATAATCTTGTCCATGAGTGAGAAGATGATGACATCATAATAGGCTGATTTCACATTTTTATATTAGTATTTCTTCCAATAAAAATGTGAATAAAAACTGGATATATAAATATGGACTGAGCTCCCTACACTTTTTAAATAGATTTATTTCTTGTGGGCCACATCTTCTCCATGCCCAGCTGCTGACTCTTAACTCCAGTGTTTTTAAATGGGAACAACAAAAGTGCAGGTGCTAGCGGGGCTAGGGCCAGGCTTAAGATCCACGCATTTATTGGGATGGAGTTAGAAAGTTGGTCAATTGACTACCATCAAAACTGGGTAATAGTTCACACCAGTTATTTGCAGTGCCTAGCTGTGGACGACGTGTGAATTTAAATGCTATAAAGAAAAAGCATGAAAACAAACTGTCATATTGCTGCGCTGCCCAGCATCACAGGGAAAGGGCAGGAACTCGCCGTATTTATTCAATGCGGCACATTCCTGTCCTTTCCCCCTGCGCTGGCTCCGTTTTGGCAGCCTAGTGCCAACGCAGGGACCCTTGCACCATGGTGCAAGGGTGCCTGTGTTGTAGGCAGGATTGTTTTTGTGCAGGAAGACACGCTCAAAAACAATCCTGAGAGGCTTTTTCCTCTTTTTATGTGTGCTGCAGAACGCAGCACTCATAGAAAGACGAAAAACGAGGAGAAATAAAGATATTACTCCTTGTTACTCCTCCCATGGGAGGCGTATATTTTTGGCACATTCCCAGGTTTACAAGTCCTTGTAAATCTGGGAATGCGTCAAAAACCATGTGAGTTGCGTGGAAACACCCACTGCAACGCCCATGGAACGCCTCCCGTAAGCAGAGAAAGGCAGCACGCACACACACACACACACACACACACTGAGTACGATCAGAGTAACAGCAGGTCAAATTAAGAAGTACAGTTACACAGTACTGGACAGTACCTGCCCATTTAAAGCAATGAGTATGTGCATGAATGTCCAGTGCGATGGCTACTCCTTTTCTTCAAAAAGCACAGTGCTGGCTTCTTTCTACTTCGGTGCACAAGTGAATTCACACACAGATTCTGCTGAGGCTGTAATCACACCAAAGTACCAACTCAGAAGTGCCCGACATGCATGCTGCACAAAAGGAGCTCACCCCTCACTGATGCACCAATGAGCATGCGCTGCATGGAGTGTGTGGGGGGCGGGTGCCGCGGGATTAACAGGCCTGTGCAGGCAAGGTAAAGAATGTCTTTGGGCGATAAGAGCCCATTGCCAAGATTTCTTCTCACAAGGAAATCCAGCCAAGGCCACAAGTCAAAATGCACCTGTACTTGCCCAGTCCCAACCATCTCATCACTTACCTACACTCCCCTCTGGTTCAGGCATTTTCATTCTAGATGCTTCCCTTTCTTCTTTAAATGTTTCACTTTCATTCAACGGCTCTAATGGCAACTCCTACACCAGTGAATCCTGATCTGTACTGCAACAACTCTTCTCCATGATGATGGTGCCAGGGCTCCAGTTTCCAACCGCACCAACCAACTCCACAGTTCTATCTTCCCCTGACTGGCCCATTTGCTTCCCTATCTTTATAGGTTGACGTCTGCAGAGGGGTGATCCTGCGGTTGCAGAGCTAGACTTGCGGGCCATTATGTTATGTTTTGTGTATTTGTATAGCGCACAACTCACCCAGGAGGGTATCCTGGCGCTGTGTGGTGGCCCTGGTACCATTTGGGCACTAGACACAGAAACACTCAAACACACTCACTTCACGCATACGAGCACACACAATACACAGTCGCACATTCAGGCACTCAAAAACAGCATTTGATACACCTGATATGTTTATATTTTATGAACAAATACATTCTGACTGGAGGATCAGTCTTGCTGATGTTGGCTCCCTTGTTCCCCTTTTAATCACACCTGTTTCTACTGTCTAAGCAGTGCTTAATTTGTAAAATATTAAGTGCCAGGGCTCTGACCGGGAGGCCACTGCAGCTTCCACCACCCATCGCCCTTGTTATCGCTGCCAAAACAACTACTAAAGATCTCTCAAGCATGTAAATGCGACAGTTCCGATTATTTCAGGTCCCCAAAGCTAAAGGAATGGCTGGGGAGGCAGGTATTTGCAATTTAAATGTATATTGTATTCCTAAACAACCGTTGTTCTGCTCATCTCTAAATTAGATGAGCAGCGCCACCATGTGGTAGACTGTTCAATGTATGGTGTTGACAATTAGGTGCTGGTGCGGAGCACCGGAAACCAATTAAGTGCTGGTGCTTAGCACCTGAAAGCCCCGGCTCAAATTAAGCACTGTGTCTAAGTTACAGCCTTTCCAACTCGGCATGGCCAGACAGGCGCACTCATCACTTCATCACCATACCCTTCTGCCAAGGGACTCATGTTGTTAAGGACTGAGCAGGCCCTGATTAGACTCTGCTGTTAATCAGTGTGATGCAGACCCTCTCCAACTCTGGTTATCCAAAAGGTCAAGCACATACAAGGGACATAAAAACTTTACCTGGAAAATGGATAATAATCCTATTGAAACTGTGAAGCAGAATGTATATGTAGGTAAGTGGTTATTGCAAATCTATCCGTCACTGCATATATCCCTGTGCAAATGGGTAAATATGCTTCAATAGGTTCTGAGATACGAAACATTTTTTGCTGCATTAGGGTATCAAAGGATTGAAGCTCTTTTGAGTCTCCATACTAAAAAAGCCCTGCTTAATTTGCCTATGAAATAAATTCGTGTGTGAAAGAAATTGCAAGAGAAAATTGAAAGTTGCTTATGGAAATCTGTCCTGATTTTAAGAAGACCCTTCTGTATTCTGGCATTTTTTTGGGAATTAGGGTCTGTCAGCATTACATATTGAGGCCTTGCTCAAATTGTTCTGATTTGAACCATGAAACATTTGCTACACTTAGAATTACCCTAACCTCCTCAATGAATGAGTATAGATTTCCCAAAATGGTGGCATATGCAGCTGAATGGTCTGTAGGTTAGCTATGCAGAATAAATGCAGTTATTATATATCAGCCAATTTAGGCTCTAAGGTCAGGTGTTTTAAAAAAAAATACATTTAAAAAGAGCAAGATTAAAAGTTGTTTTTATTGCCTGGCTTCAACTTGGCAGAAATAAGGCTTTTGGCTGTTCATATTCTGCTTCAATGTATGACATAATGCATGTCATTTTATTGTCCTAGTTTGTTGGTTTAGTTATAAATCCTCTATTTTCTTCTAGTAATATTGTAACATTTACTGATGCGGCAATTTTTTTATATGAGCCTTATACTGTGGCTCTCCGATAAAGGCCTTCGGTACATTTTTAGATGTGTAATATGTGCATACCCTGAGGGGTTTAAATTAATAAAATAAAATAACATAAATAAATACTCTGCCAAAGAATTGCAGGTAACCAGAGTACTACAAACCGAAATTGGAGACACAATTCTTGTTTCACCCTGAGCTGTAAGCAGTTTACTATCTCCTATAAACATGCCGTAGTGGTCTCCTAAATGTAAATGTGAAATAACAGAAACAATTTTTTGATTTTTTCCGTAACTGGATCTATATGTATATTCATGTTATTGTTTTGCTATAGATTTTTTGATTAGTTGTACTTTTTTTTAGAGTTTAAATCTAAAAAAAGAAAGTATTTGCAATTAAAATGTGGAGTTAAGAAATCAACCACTTTATTTCACTATCATAAACTCATAAACGAGTATTAAGATGTTGGGGGATGAAGCACGTGTGCGACTAAAGCATGCTTTCCAAGCAGACCTTGATTTATTATGTCCAGTTTTAAAAGAGAAACGATGGTTCCTAGTTCTAAGACTCCATTAAGCCAATGAGCTTCCTGAGAGTGGACAAGAGTAGGGCTCGGCAGGTTTTAAATTATTTTTTTTTTTGCAGCATGCAGAAGCAAACTGTGGCAACATTCTGCACAATTCGCTTTGCACCTAACAGAAATGGAGTAAAGGGAAACAGCAGGAGGGAGTGGCACCATCCTGTACACGACCCACCTGGCTATAGAGACCACGTGGATCTCCCTAGAGAAACAAGGTCCAGGCAGAACCACAAGAACTGCCTGATATGTGGACAGTTTGGGTGTATTCCCTGGACCTCGTTTCTCTAGACACAACCTCGCGAAGTGAACGAAATGAACGAAATAAATTCATTTCTCGGGTTCACCTATAGAGCAAATTTGGGTAGTTCTATATAGCCTTATATTTTGCTCTGAAGGCAAATTAAATTAACAGATTTTGCCTTTTTCTGAAATACTTACATCCAGCCATAGTCAAGAGAGAGAGAGACTGTTCCCCCTTACTGTCACCCCATACCGAATGAGTAAGCTTTTAGGTGTCTACAAATTTAAATTATTCCGGTACTTTCACTAAGGGAGAGTTCAGGGCTGCCGGGGACTGCCCTGGTGTGGAGATGCTGGGCTCAGTGAATACTCTGGAATCGTGGAGGGGTCGTCTTCTATCAGTGGTTGAACCACTGACCAGTAGCCAGTCCCTCTACTGCAGGTCTGTGACTCTCCACGAGCCATCCCGGGTCAACTTCAACCGTGTCCTATGAGATATCTGCTGAACCAAATGCCGCACAATCAAAAAATACAACTTTCGCTACTCATTGTCAGAATGGGAAAGAGAGCTGTGCGTTCCTTTAACTAGAAGAATGCAAACTTTCCCATAGGGCATCCTGCTCACCCCACCAAAGTTCACACCTCCAACCACACATGCTGTACTAGGGTGCGGCCCATCTACTGACTGACTTCTTTATCTGTTCAAGTTACTTCTGCTGAGCTAAATATGACAGTGCCTATTAATGTAGCTACATGACAAATGATGAACCTCTGTAGGATGTTATATGTGGCTGATGAAGGCTCAGAATAGCAGGCCGTCGTGGGTCCTTGAAAGTGTGGCTTTCTGTTTTATGTGATGCCTTCAATAAAAGCTCTAGGGGCAGGATAATAAATGAATTAATGTGCAGCAAATTCTAGCAGGGTGCAAGTAATGTAACTTGACTAAGGGGGGTGGGTGGTAGTGCTGCATTCTGCCTTTGTGCCAGAGTTACAAGAGAGCAGAACATTACTACAGAGGAAAATGGTGACAACTAGAAATCAGCAATGCTTAATTTGGGCAGGTGCTTGCAGGTGGTGGGCCATGACCCACATTTTTGAGGGTATGCGCAGCAAAAAGTGACCACCACTTCCAAAAAGATTGTCAAAAATGAAAGGCGATGGAGGTGGAGCATGGTACTTTCAAGGTGGCAACTCTCAAACTTTGATCTGTCAACTTGTGCCTTCTGAAGCCCATATCTGACGGTGGAGAGCTCTTTGATGTACCAATTGCTTTAGGCGGGATGGCACCTGACAATAGTGGTGTGGATAGAAGTCACGTTCCCGTCAGACTTTTGCAGCCATCTGAAGTGCCCTCTCCACCCTCCCATCTACACCAATGCAGCATGAAGAAACACCATGTGGAGAACATCTGAAGTTTAATTGAGTGTCTGCCGGTTTCAACTGGGACGGAAATAGAGAGTGTACAAAACCGCTCCATAGAAGCTTTGATGCCACTTGTTCCCACGGCTCATCTGAGGTGAGACATGGCTGCAGAAGAGAGTGAACACTGAGTGGGGCAAATGTGTGGAATTCAGGGACGGAATATCCCCCCTTGATACGTACAGCTACTGTGACGGAAACCGCATCACGGAACTGAGAAGATATGAGGACCAACTTTTGGCCACCTGTTCTGTACCAAAATGTAGAGACTGAAACTGAAAAGGCATTGCAGGCTCTGGCGGCCATCACAGGGAGCAGTCACAAATTGGCCATATTAAGGTTGCAGTCTTTAATCTACTCTGCCGTACTCCTCAGCCATTAATGTGGCAGACATTGGACACCTGTGTGCAATTCTTAGCAACATTGTAGGCCAGGTCCTCATTCTGTCACACTGGGCAGAGGAGTAAGAGATGGGAAATCAATCTAAGTTACAAGTGATCCCAGACTTATATCATACTTTTCATGCAATAGCAGAGCTCAAGTGCACAGTGGGATTGGTCTTGTTCATTTTTTTTGCTCTATTGTTGCACATCATTGAGCGCTTCTTTCTTTGACTCACTTATCTGTTTGGAATCCCACATACAGTGATGCCTATTGGCCCCCTCCCAATGGTCATGTGATCCCCACATGTGCCCTGTCATACCCCACTGGAACTGTGGGAAGCCGAGAGAATAATCATTATAAATACCGCCATATCAATACTTCATTGCCCTTTGTTTCCAGAAGACCAACCCTGACACACATCAAATGTGGACCAGATGCCTTCATGTTTTCCATGAAACCAGCATGTCACCTTCTCTTCTTTGTAGCTATATGTGGCCATCAGTAATTATTGCTAACAACATGTCTCATGTCATACTTGAATCTATTCTAAGAAAATCTCCACAATTGGGGTGATAATAGGCATAATAGATTTACGAAACCAGACATGACATGACCTGGAAGGTCAGCGATGGGCACAAGGTTGACCAGGTGATGATATACGGGTATAGCTCAAAATCTATAGTTCTGCAAAGGGTCTCTGTCACACACAGATCCCTGCGTGTGCACATATTGTTTGTGTATAATCAATTTGCTCAGTTGTCCTTTTACCTTTGCCTGAAATTTCCCATCCCCTTACATCCTACAGAAGCCATTGGGCTGTGTTCTTCCACTGTGACAATCAAACGGAAATACACACAGACAATATCAGGATGACGACCTTGAACCAATCCACTCATAGTATGAATGTAAATGGGATGTCTCACAATATTAGGAGAAAAAATGAGCTGCATTATTTACATACTAATGGCATGGAGGTCGCACTCATACAGGAAATGCATTATAGCCCACTTGAATCAGAGATGCTTCGACGAAATTGGGTTGAGCTGGAGATTAGCAGCAGCCATATTGCTACCTAGTCTGGTGCTCCAGTGAGCCCTTCATAGAATTCACAGTAGAGTGGGGAAGCATAATTGGTGGACAGAATGGAAGATTTATTTATTTATTTGAGAGTTTTATATAGCGCTAGCTAGACTCGAGGGTATCAGAGCGCTTTACAACACGTGTGAACAGGTCCCAAACAGTGATAAGAGGGCTCGTACGGGTTGACATAGTATAACCAGAGGGAGTAAAAACAATACAGTGTTATAGGTCGATCAGAGAGTAAAGGATAATACAACAATGTAGATCAGTGGTGTTAGCTGCAATATTTTAGCCATTGAGTGGGTCAAGTGAACATAAAGAATGATCCTGTCTGCGTGGTGGGAGCATGGGCACAACGAATCAGATTGGTAGCAGTTTGAAATATGTATTCTTCAATAGTGATTTGAGGTTCAATTTGAAACAAGTATAGGAGGGATTACAACGGAGATCCTTAGGAAGTGTGTTCCAAATACTTGGGGCGTTTCCTGAGAATGAACGCTTCTGGGATGTTTTTTTTTCAGTTGGGGAGGGATGAGGAGAAGTGAGTTGGAGCTTCTCAGGGACCGGCTTATACCCACTCTCGATAGTTTGTAGTCCAGATAAATCGGGTTAGCAGTGTAAAGGGCTTTGTGGGTGATACAAGCTGTCTTGAAGATGCATTTTTCTTCTAGGAGGAGCCAACTGAGACTCTTGAGAGCTGGTGAGATGTGGTCAAACCATTTGGTTCCTGTGAGGAGTCTGGCGGCTGCATTAAGAGTTGTACTTAGAGGCGCAAGGTGACTTTTCAGGGTCCCAGTGATGATGGTGTTACCGTAGTCGAGCTTTGAGAGGACTAGTGGTTGCACTACAGTCTTTAGATTGTCAGGGGGAATAGACGGTTTGATTTTCTTGAGATGTTTTAAGGTGCAGAGCGCCTCTTTGGATAAGTTGTTGATGTGTTCTTTCATTGACATGCTTTTGTTGTGGATGATTCCCAGGGGCTTCACAGAGTTGGAGAGTGAAAGAGAACAGTTTAGTGCATCCACACTCATTAGCCATTCCTGGATTGGCAAAGGTTTGTTCTTAGGGGAAAAGAGTAGAAGTTCAGTTTTAATAGGGTTCAGCTTTAAGTGGTTGGTGCTTAGCCAGGTTTGTACCTTTTTTAGTGGGGTATTCAGATGGCTAATGTCACAGTGAGATGTTATTCTGTAGTAAATTTGTGTGTCATCGGTATATAAGAGGTATTTGACACCCGCTTGGTTCAAAATAACTGTGAGGGGTTCTATGAAGAGATTATAAAAAGGGCTGGTGAGAGGATAGAGCCTTGTGGAACTCCTTGTGGAACTGGTGTAGGTTGAGAGAGACAGCTGTTGATTTTTATTTGTTGAGAGTGTTGTTGTAGATAGGACGTAAACCATCTCTAGACCGTGCCATTGAAGCCAGTGTGATTCTTGAGGGTCTCAAGTAAAGCTTGGTGATTAACTGTGTCAAATGCAGCCGATAGGTTGTGTAGGATTTGGAGGCAGGAGTCGCCTTCATCTAAGGTTCTTGGAATATCATCTGATATATTGAGCATACAGTTTCCGTGCTACAACCTTTTCTAAATCATGATTGGAAGGTATCATGAGCTTGAATTTGTCGATGTGTTGGTTTAGTTGTATCTGGACACACTTTTCGATCTCTTTTGCTAAGAAAGGTAGGTTGGTGACAGATATGAAGTTGTTAAGGTCATTAGGATCCACCCCAGGGTTTCTGGAATTGGTGTGATTTGGCATAGTTGGAGGGATTCAGGTACACAGCCCAATGAGAAAGAAGCATTGATGATTTTGTTGCAGAATGGGGAAATGATATAGTTAAGGTCCTGCACTTGGGAGGAGAGGAGAGGGTCGGTAGTATGGGATGTGGGCATCAAGTTCGCAATTATCTTATAGACTTAACCTTCTGATAACGGTTGGAACGCAGATCAGTTGGCATTGTTTCAGTAGGAGAAGATCCTTATTGACGTTATTTATATGTGGGTCACTCAGGTCTAGGGTAGAGCCTGGAGGGGGTGTTGCCATGAAGACAGGTGTATCGCTGTCGTCGAGCAGGAGGGCTGAGGAGTCAGAATTGTTGCATGGGTAAGAGATTGTTTGATTTTTGCTATTTTCTCAGTATAAAAGTTAGCTATTTCTTCACAGAGTTCATTGGTGGCTATAAATCATGATGGGAGGTGAGGGTAGTTTGTTGTTTTATTATGTTGAAAAGGGCCCCAAATCTGTTCTTTGCACGGTCAAGTTGAGTGTGAAAGAAGGCGCCTTTTCTCTTAAGATGTGTTTGTTGTAGGAGAGACATTTGGACCTGAGGAGAGCGAGTTGTGTCAGTGAAGGGTTTTGTCTCCATAATCTTTCAGTCTTCCTTAGTTGCCTCCTTTCTGTGTTTAGGTCAAGATTGAACCAGGATCTAAACTGGGTCTTTCTGGATCTCTTGAGTTTGAGCGGGCCCCTTGGTCAAGCAGGTTTGACATTGCTGAGTTATAGTGGGTGGTGAGGTTATCTATGATGAGTAGATGATGGTGTGAATGCAATAGAGCATTGATCCTGGTTTTCAGTTCCGAAGGGGAAATTTGTAGGATGTTCCTTGCCGAGTGCATGCATCTGTTGGCTGTGGCTGGGTTGTATCTGGGGTTGGCCTTGAGATCAAAGTGTATGAGGTGGTGATCGAAGGGAGACAAGATCATTTCTGGCAAATATCGCATCTAGAGTAGCGCCTTTGTTGTATGTCTGTTCTTTGCAGAGTTGTTAGAAATCATTAATTTTGAGTAAATTTGATAGGTCACGGACTGTGGTGTCATCTGTGTCATTCCAGTAAAGATTGAAATCACCTAAGAATACGTCATTGATGTTGGTTAGAGAAATCTGTGTTATCTGGTCGGATAACTCATCAGTGAAGATTGAGTGATCACCAGGGGGGGTGGTAGATGGCGTGAAGTTTAATGGGAGTTGCACCTTTTGTTATGAGTTCAACTCCTAGGTATTCAAATGTCGAGTAGTTCGTGGTCTCAAAAATGTTGAGATGGATGGCTTCCTTGTGGATGATCGCTAGCCTGCCTCCTATGCAATCTGGTCTGCCCGTCGTATAATGGTATAGCCAGGTGGTGTGAGCAGGTTGAGTAAAGGGGTCAAGTCATGGTTGAGCCAAGTTTCAGTTAAGAATGAAATGTCAATTCCATCTGTTAGTATAGTTTCAGCTGCGTGTTTAACTGCTGATCTGCAGTTCAAGAACAAGCAGATTGGGGAGTCAGGACTATTGTTTCGAGAGTGGAGAGTTTGGATACTGGTGTATTGAGCAGGGGGTCTGGGAACTGTATTTGTTCGGGGGGTTCTATTTGTGCCAATGATTACTGGAATTCTGGATGGAGTCTTGGAGGTCCTTTGGGGTGGATTAGAGCAGTATGAATCGCTAAGTGATATCGCTTCGGAAGGGGAGAGAGGTTTGAGGGCCAGAGGAAGAGGTGTGGTGCAGCAACCAGGGCAGCTAACTACGAAGCACAGGGCTCATGGTTCGATCCCTGGGCCAGCAGCAGCTCAGCACCATGTTACTCTGGGCAATAGCTCACTTAATCTGCCCCACGGACCCCAGCGACTTGAGACCCTTAGGGGTGAGTAGTTAGTGCTTTACAAATACCGGATTTAGATGTTACCCACCCCCTCAGCATGGGACAACACCTAGTGGCCAACCACCCCCGGCAATCCCCCAACACCCACGGACCATGCCCGGAACCTCGGCATCATACTCAAATCCTCCATCACCATGACCCGACAGATCAACGCCGTCTCCTCCACGTGCTTCAACACCCTCTGCATCCTCCGTAAGACCTTCAAGTGGACCCCCCGAATCCAGAAAGACGATCACCCACGCACTCATAACAAGCAGACTGGACTATGGAAACACCCTCTACGCCGGAATCAACAAATCCCTGCTCTGAAAACTCCAGACCATCTAGAACACCGCTGCCAGACTCGTCCTCGGCATCCCACGACATGACTACATCACCCAGCACCTACGAGACCTCAACTGGCTCTTCGTCGAGAAGAGAGTAGCCTTCAAGCTACTCACTCACGCCTATAAATCCCTCCACCACACCGGACTCAAATACCTCAATGAAAGAGACTCCTTCCACGTACCCAAGAGAAACCTCCACTCTGCCGACCTCGCCCTAGCCCAAACCCTGCACATCCGCAGAGCCAGAGCGGGTGGAAGAGCCTACTCCTACATCGCGGCAGAGACCTGGAACGAGCTCCCGCTCAACATCAGACGTTCCCCCACTCTGCACGCCTTCAGGAAGAGCCTCAAGACCTGGCTCTTTGGCTGATTCGGAGCTGCACGCCCTCCCCCCAGTGCCTTGAGACCCTCACTGGTGAGTAGCGCGCTTCAAAAATCCCTGATTGATTTTAGATTTAGGGCATGGTGGGGTCTGTGTGATAAGTGACCAAGGGGAATGGAGGGCCAGTAGGTGTGCGTAGTGTTACTTGGGGAACCTTTATGGGAGCTCATATTTCCTGTCATAGAGTTAGGGTTACATAGCAACTTGGTCTAGGTCAGGAGAGCCGTCATTTGAGAAGTTTCTTTGGCAAGGACATCACGTTTCTTTTCTATTCGGCTAAGGGTTCTGTTTGGTCGGTCAGGGAAGTTCTTGTGCCACTAGAGGGGGGATAGGTAGAGGTTTTAATGTGTTTAGCGGGCGGATGAACCATATACATAGTGTTCAGGGTCAGTGAGATTGGAAGCATGGTGTGTTTGTTTTAGCTGGGTGGGTTCCATGTTGTAGGTCATGTTTGAAGGGACTAGGGTAGTCACTGTGGTGATCTTAGGATTGGCGACACCATGAATAAAGTGTACGACCGCAGTCTGGGTTGCTGTGTAGCCGTTGGAACTTGTTTAGAGGGCGACATTGGCTGGTAGTGTGGCAGTGTGGTTGTGCTGGAGAGTTGGTGCTGGGTTGTCAGTCTGGGATGGAGGGGAGAGGGGTGATTGGGGAGAGGGAATGTGGTGAGTGATAAGGGAGATAAGTGTTGGGAAATGGCGGTAAAAGATAGTGAGGTCTAGGTCTTTTGCTTGGATTAATATGTGTCCTGTCCTGAAGATGAATATGTTGGCCTTCCCCATGAAATTTTGGGAGGGGGCAATGGTGAGTTTGGTTCCATATGGGATATTTGTAGAGTTTGTAGCTTGTAGATGAAGAGGGATAAGCTTTCTCTATTTTGCTGGACATTTTGAGTTGAAAATGAAATCAGTTTTCTGATCACCCTTGTCTGTGGTGAGGTATGTGTCTAGTTGTTCTGGATTTTGTTTGAGAAGGTTGTGTTTGAACGTTTTAATAGCAGTTTTGAAGAGATTGGTAGGATATTTAATGCTCCAGGAGTTAGGGCCATATCTTTCTATGTTGGTGCTGTGAGATTCAGGGAAAGACATTGTGGCTGTTCTTTGTGATGAGATTGCCTGCAAGGATGGAGCGGAGTGTTTTATATTTAGCGTTTGTGACCCTGGATAACTGGACCTCAGTATGTTGCTTAAAAAATGACCAGCAGCGGATTATCCGGGTGACAGATTGTGTCTAGTTATTCCTATGGGTTTCCTTTATCCATTTCCAGCTCCCTTTTTTGTATAACAATACATATATTATGTCTGTCTATCTATCTATCTATCTCTCAAGTTATAGTTCGGCAATAGAATTGAAAAAAACTTAGAAATTCACTGAAAAAAGTGAGTGTCTGTGTGAGTGACTGTATGGGAGAGTGAGTGGTTGTCTGAGTGCTTGTAGGGATGAGTGAATGGGTATGTAAGTGGTTGTGAGAGTGTGTGAGTAGTTGTATGGGTGTGTCAATAGGTCTGTTGATTTGTATGGGTGAGTGACAGGCTTTCTGAGTGATTGCATGATTAAGTGGATGCATAAGTAGCTGTATGGGGGATTGTATGGGTGTGTAAGTTGTTGTATGGGTGAGTAAGTGGTTGTATGAGTAGATGTATGAGTGAGCGAGTGGTTGTGTGAGTGGCTGTATGCATGAGTGAGTGGGTATGTGAGTGATTGCATGGATAAGAGAGTGGGTGTATGACAAGTTGTATGTATATGTGAATAGGTATGTGAATGATTCTGTGGGTATGTGAGTGAGGGTATGAGAGACTGTATGGGGTATGAGTGGGTGTGTGAGTGGTTCTATGGATGATGTCATCAGTGATGTAATCATGATGTCATCAGTGATGTCATTTGAGATGTCATCAGTGATGTCACTGACCATGTCATGAGTGATGTAATATGTGAGGTCATAAGCTGTACATTGCCGGGGCGTAAGTTATAGTTAGCTCAGGTAACTATTACTGCTGAATTTTTTAGGTAAATTTCTAAGTTTTTTTAAATTCTATTTCCTAACTATAACGTCCTTGTAACCTTTGGTTTTTTAAGTGAATTTCTAAGGTTTTTCAAATTCTGTTCCCTAACTATAACGTCCCTGTAACCCTTTGTTTTTTCAGTGAATTTCTATGTTTTTTGAACTATTAGTCACGTTTGCAGAGTGGTGGAGAAGGGGGGCAGGCCTCCGACCAGCTCTCAGGAATCCCGCTGTGTCAGACTTACTGGGGGTAACAGGAGGACTTGTTGGCCCCCAAGCACCCTCAGCAGCCAAGAGGACTTCATCTCCCAAACAGTAGTGTGCCAGGAGGTGCATTTGCAGAGTGGTGGAGAAAGGGGGTGTGGCCTCCCACCACCTCTCAGCAATCCTGCTGTTTGGGACTTACGGAGGTAACAGGGCTTGTTGGCCCCCAAGGGCCCACAGCATCGAAGAGCACTTCATCCCCCAACCAGTAGTGTGCAAGGAGGTGCGTTCGCAGGATGATGGAGAAAGGGGGCAGGGCTTCCAATGACCTTTTAGCAATCCCACTGTGTTTGACTTACTGGCGGTAACAGGAGGAGTAGTTGGCCCCAAAGCACCCTCCTGAGAGAAGGGGACTTCATCCTATAACCAGTAGTGGGCCAGGAGGCGCGTTTGCATATTGGTAGTGAAAGGGGCCAGGGCCTCCAGCAACATGCTGTGCCGTCTTTTTTTCTTATTTATTGGTTTTATTAGGGTAGGGGGCTGTGCGCCCCCTCCCTGTACCCAGGGACACCATCCCCAGGGGCCTTTAAAAAACAATAATTCTCAAAGTGGAGGGGGTCTGCGTGGCCTTCCACCCTGGGCTGATTTCTGCTCTGGGGACCCCATACTCCAGGGCCCGGCATCTCTGTTGGGAAGGGGGAGTCTGAACAGTCCCTGCGGCTCCCCGCCTCCTGTGGGAGAAGCATTGCTTTGACACACAGGGAGCAGCTAAACATGCAGCTCCCTGTGGGTCAAAGCAAATGCTACGCTTCCAGGATGCGAAAGCATTTCTCCGCTCTCACTTGCTAAAAGCGTAATGTTTGCTGTGGCTTGGCAGGCAACCTCCCACTAAGCCACAGCAAGCAGTTATGTCCTGGGGGTGGGCACCCCAGGAAATAGTAGGAGCCGGCCCTGGGGGGTGGCAGTCCCTAAGGCCATTATTAGCTCGAGGAGGGGTGCAGTGCGGCCCCCCTCCTTCACTTTAACGTTAAAGTATAGAGATATATATATATATATTCACTGAAAAAACCATTCGTTTCAGGGACGTTATAGTTAGAAATTAGCATTTAAAAAACCTTAGAAATTCACTGAAAAAAAACACAGGTTTCAGGGACGTTATAGTTAGTTGGACATTTCACTCATACAAAACCAGAGAAATTCGGCCGTTATAGTTAGTTGAGCTAACTATAACTCGCACCCCCGCAATGCACTGCTGATGACGTCACATATTACATCATTCATGACATGGTCAGTGACATCACTGATGACCTCTCAAATGACATCACTGATGACATCATCCAGTGACTGTGTGTTTCTGAAAAGTTTAAATATGTTTTATATATATATATATATATATATATATATATATATATATATATATATGCCAAGGTGTATTGAAGAATGAGTGGGTGTATAAGTGTCTGAATGGATGATTTAGTAGGTGCATGACTGACTGTATAAGTGAATGATTAAACGTGTCTTACTGAATACATGGGTTAGTGACTAAACTGTGTGAATGTCTGTATCAGTCTGTCAGTTGGTGTGTAAGCGGTTGCATGGGTTGGTGAGTAGCTACATGAGTGTCTATATGGGTTATTGATTGGTTGTCTGAGTATCTGTATGGGTGCTTGAGTGTCTGTGTGGGTGGGTGGGGGGTGTGACTCTGTGCATAGATGTGTGAGTGGGTGATTCACTGGGTGTATGGGTTCAAGAGTGCATCTGTGAAGGGCTGTATGGGTGGGTGAGTGTGTGTATGGATGTGTTGGTGAGTGAATGGATGTCTCAGTGGTACATGTGTGAGTAACTTCATATGTGAAAGGCAGTATATGTGAGTGTTGGAGTATATACATGACTATATGTGAGTGAGTGATTGTGAGAGTGGCTGTATGGATGAGTGTGTGCTTGTATCAGTGATTGTATAAGAGAGTAAGTATGTGTTAGTATCTGAATGAATAATTGAGGTGGTGTGTGTATAACTGTATAGGTGAGTAAATGGGAGTGTGATTGATTCTTTGCATGACTGACTAGGTGTGTGAGTAACACTATGGATGAGTGGTGGTGTGTGAGTGTCTGTATAGGTGTATGAGTGCATATGATAGTGCTGTATTGATGAGTGACTGCATGTATGAGTGACTGTATGGGTGAATGAGTGGATGTGTGTGCAGACCTAGGAATCAGTGATTGGGTATGTAGTAACTGGTATTGGTGTGTCTATGGTTTCGAAAATGGTAGTCTGTATTTTAGAGTGGGTGTGTCAAAGGTCATATTAGGGTGTGAGGAGGTGCATCAGATAATCACATGGATGATGTCATCAGTGATGTCATCAGTGATGTCATTTGAGATGTCATCAGTGATGTCACTGACCATGTCATGAATGATGTAATATGTGACGTCATCAGCAGTGCATTGCGGGGGCGCGAGTTATAGTTAGCTCAACTAACTATAACTGCTGAATTTCTCTGGTTTTGTACGAGTGAAATGTCCAACTAACTATAACGTCCCTGAAACCTGTGTTTTCTTTAGTGAATTTCTAAGGTTTTTTAAATGCTAATTTCTAACTATAACATCCCTGAAACCTATGGTTTTCTAAGTGAATTTCAAAGGATTTTTAAATGCTAATTTCTAACTATAACGTCCGTGAAACCTATGGTTTTTTCAGTGAATTTCTAAGGTTTTTAAATGAAAATTTCTAACTATAACGTCACTGAAACCTGTGGTTTTTTCAGTGAATTTCAAAGGTTTTTTAAATGCTAATTTCTAACTATGCCTACATAGGTAGGACATGTGCAGAAAGAGGAAGAAAGGTGCAGAAAGAAGCAAGAGATGTGCAGAAAGAACCAACAGACGTGCAGACAGAGGCCTTGTTGCAAAGTCATCCTGTGCCCTGGCCACCCCCCAACTTTTTGCTGACTGGTACTGGTGGTAACTGAATCTGACTGACCCTGGGCTCTGCGTAACCAGGCCCGGAGCCAGTGCTATGCTGAAAGACACTTAAAATACATTGAAAACACCTACCTACTGCAAGAGCAGTGCAGAAAGAACCAGGAGACGTGCTGAAAAAGGGAAGAAGGGTGCAGAAAGAGGCACGAAGGGTGCAGAAAGAAGCAAGAGAGGTGTAGAAAGAAGCAAGAGAAGTGCAGAATTTTTGCAACAGAGGTGCAGAAAGAGGCAAGAGGGGTGCAGAAAGAGGCAAGAAAAGTGCAGAAGGAAGCAACAGAGGTGCAGAAAGAGGCAAGAAAAGTACAGAAAGAGGAAAGAGAGTTGCAGAAACAGGCAAAAGAGGTGGACAAAGAGGGAAAAGGGGTGCAGAAAGAGGCAATAGAGGTGCAGAAAGAGGCAACAGAGGAGCAGAAAGAGGCAAGAGAGGTGCACACAGAGGCACAAGTGGTGCAGAAATTTGCAAGAGTGGTGCGGAAAGAAGCAAGAGAAGTGCAGAAAGAAGCAACAGAGGTGCAGAAAGAGGCAAGAGGGGTGCAAACAGAGGCAAGAGAGGTGCAGAAAGAGTGAAGAAGGGTGCAGAAAGAGGCAAGAGGGGTGTAGAAATTTGCAAGACAGGTGCAGAAAGAAACAAGAGCAGTACAGAAACAACCAAGAGAGGTGCAGAAAGAGGCAAGAGGGGTGCAGAAAGAGGCAAGAGAAGTACAGAAAGAAGCAACAGAAGTGCAAAGAGACAAGAGAACTGTAGAAAGAGGCAAGAGAGTTGTAGAAACAGGCAAGAGATGTGCAGAAATAGGGAACAGGGGAGCAGAAAGAGGCAAGAGAGGTGCAGAAAGAGGGAAGAGAGGTGTAGAAAGAGGGAAGAAGAGTGCAGAAAGAGGCAAGAGGGGTTCATAAAGAAGCAAGAGAAGTGCAGAAAGAAGCATCAGAGGTGATGAAAGAGGCAAGAGGGGTGCAGAAAGAGGAAGAGAAGAGCAAATTAAAGCAACACAGGTGCAGAAGGAGGCAAGAGAAGTGCAGAAAGGCAAGAGAGTTGCAGAAACAGGCAAGAGATGTGCAGAAATAGGGAACAGGGGTGCAGAAACAGGCAAGGGAGGTGCAGAAAGAGGGGAGAAGGGTGCAGAAAGAGGCAAGAGGGGTACAGAAAGAAGCAACAGAAGTGCAGAAAGAAGCAAGAGAAGTGCAGAGAGAGGCAAGAGGGGTGCAGAAAGAGGAAGAGAAGTGCAAAAAAAGCAACAGAGGTGCAGAAGGAGGCAAGAGAAGTGCAGAAAGAAGCAAGAGAGTTGCAGAAACAGGCAAAAGAGGTGCAGAAAGAAGCAAGAGCAGTGCAGAAAGAACCAACAGAGGTGCAGAAGGAGGCAAGAGAGGTGCAGAAAGAGGCAAGAGGGGTGCAGATATTTGCAAGAGAGGTGCAGAAAGAAGCAAGAGCAGTGCAGTAAGAACCAAGAGACTTGCAGGAAATGGGAAGAAGGGTGCAGAAAGAGGCACGAGGGGTGCAAAAAGAAGGAAGAGAAGTGCAGAAAGAAGCAACAGAGGTGCTGAAAGAGGCACGAAGGGTGCAGAAAGAGGCAAGAGAACTGCAGAAAGAAGCAACAGAGGTACAGAAAGAGGCAAGAGTGGTGCAGAAAGAGGGAAGAGAGGTGTAGAAAGAGGCAAGAGAGTTGCACAAAGAAGGAAGAGGGGTGCAGAAAGAGGCAAGAGGGGTGCAGAAAGAAGCAAGTGAGGTGCAGAAAGAGGCAAGAGAGGTGCAGAAAGAGGCAAGAGAATTGCTGAAAGAAGCAACAGAGGTGTAGAAAGAAGCAAGAGAAGTGCAGAAAGGCAAGTGAGGTACAGAAAGAGGCAAGAGAGGTGCAGAAAGAGACAACAGGGATGCAGAAAGAAGCAATACAGGTGCAGAGGGAAGCATGGAAAGTGCAGAATGAAGCAACAGGGGTGCAGAAAGAGGCAAGAGAAGTGCAGAAAGAAGCAACAGAGGTGCAGAAGGAGGCAAGAGAGCTGCAGAAAGAGGCAAGAGAGTTACAGAAACAGGTAAGAGAGGTGCAGAAAGAGACAAGAGGGGTGCAGAAATTTGCAAGAGAGGTGCAGAAAGAAGCAAGAGCAATGCAAAAGAACCAACAGAGGTGCAAAAAGAGGCAAGTGAGGTGCAGAAGGAGGCAAGAGAACTGCAGAAAGAGGCAAGAGAACTGCAGAAAGAGGCAAGAGAGTTGCAGAAACAGGCAAAAGGGGTGCAGAGAGAGGGAACAGGTGGGCAGACTGAGGCAAGATAGGTGCAAAACGAGGGAAGAGGGGTGCAGAAAAAGGCAAGAGGGATGCAGAAATTGGAACAGAGGTGCAGAAAGAAGCAAGAGCAGTGCAGAAAGAACCAACAGAGGTGCAGAAAGAAGCAAGAGGGGTACAGAAAGAGGCAAGTGAAGTGCAGAACGAAGTAAAAGAGGTGCAGAAAGAGCCAACAGAGGTGCAAAAAGAGGCAAGAGGGGTGCAGAAAGGGGTAGGAGAGGTGCACAAAGAGGCAAGAGCAGTACAGAAAGAGGCAGGCGGGGTGCAGAAAGAAGGAAGAGAACTGCAGAAAGAAGCAACAGAGGTGCTGAAAGAGGCACGAAGGGTACAGAAAGACAGGAAACGTGCAGAAAGAAGCAACAGAGGTACAGAGAGAGGCAAGAGTGGTACAGAAAGAGGGAAGAGAGGTGTAGACAGAGACAAGAGAGTTGCACAAAGAGGGAACAGGGGTGCAGAAACAGGCAAAAGGGGTGCAGAAAGAAGCAAGTGAGGTGCAGAAAGAGGCAAGAGAGGTGCAGAAAGAGGCAAGAGAGGTGCAGAAACAGGTAAGAGAGGTGCAGAAAGAGACAAGAGGGGTGCAGAAATTTGCAAGAGAGGTGCAGAAAGAAGCAAGAGCAATGCAAAAGAACCAACAGAGGTGCAAAAAGAGGCAAGTGAGGTGCAGAAGGAGGCAAGAGAACTACAGAAAGAGGCAAGAGAGTTGCAGAAACAGGCAAAAGGGGTGCAGAGAGAGGGAACAGGTGGGCAGACTGAGGCAAGATAGGTGCAAAACGAGGGAAGAGGGGTGCAGAAAAAGGCAAGAGGGATGCAGAAATTGGAACAGAGGTGCAGAAAGAAGCAAGAGCAGTGCAGAAAGAACCAACAGAGGTGCAGAAAGAAGCAAGAGGGGTACAGAAAGAGGCAAGTGAAGTGCAGAACGAAGTAAAAGAGGTGCAGAAAGAGCCAACAGAGGTGCAAAAAGAGGCAAGAGGGGTGCAGAAAGGGGTAGGAGAGGTGCACAAAGAGGCAAGAGCAGTACAGAAAGAGGCAGGCGGGGTGCAGAAAGAAGGAAGAGAACTGCAGAAAGAAGCAACAAAGGTGCTGAAAGAGGCACAAAGGGTACAGAAAGACAGGAAACATGCAGAAAGAAGCAACAGAGGTACAGAGAGAGGCAAGAGTGGTACAGAAAGAGGGAAGAGAGGTGTAGACAGAGACAAGAGAGTTGCACAAAGAGGGAACAGGAGTGCAGAAACAGGCAAAAGGGGTGCAGAAAGAAGCAAGTGAGGTGCAGAAAGATGCAAGAGAGGTGCAGAAAGAGGCAAGAGAGGTGCAGAAACAGGCATGAGAAGTGTTGAAAGAGGCAAGAGGGGTGCAGAAGGAGGCAAGAGAACTGCAGAAAGAGGCAAGAGAGTTGCAGAAAGAGGCAAAAGGGGTGCAGAAAGAGGGAACAGGTGGGCAGACTGAGGCAAGAGAGGTGCAGAAAGAGGGAAGAGGGGTGCAGAAAGAGGCAAGAGGGGTGCAGAAAGAAGCAACAGAGGTGCAGAAAGAAGCAAGAGAAGTGCAGAAAGAAGCAACAGAGGTGCAGAAAGAGGCAAGAGGGGTGCAGAAAGAGGCAAGAGAAGTGCAGAAAGAAGCAACAGAGGTGCAGAAAGAGGCAAGAGAAGTGAAGAAAGAGGCAAGAGAGGTTCAGAAACAGGCAGGAGAGGTGCAGCAAGAGGGAACAGGGGTGCAGAAAGAGGCAAGAGAGATACAGGAAGAAGCAAGTGAGGTGCAGAAAAAGGCAACAGAGGTGCAGAAAGAGGCAAGAGAGGTGCAGAAAGAGGCAAGAGAGGTGCAGAAAGTGTAAGCGATGAGCAGAAAGAGGCAAAAGAAGTGCAGAAAAAAAGAAAGGTGCAGAAAGAAGCAACAGAAATGCAGAAAGTGGTAAGAGAGGCTCAGAAAAAAGCAAGAGTGGTTTGCACACCATTAGTACCAATTATCACCCACATTTAGCAATAAGTAACAGGTGACCATTCTAGGTTTGCAAAGGGCCTTCCACCACGCTGTAACACTGGTCGCTGCATTTTTGGAAGCGTTTGAGCAGTTTGAGCTAGAAACAAGGTTGCTTTTTTTCAAATCTGTAGATTATGCAGCAGATGATGGATTATGTGGCAAATGCGCAAAATGTATAATTGTGCGAAAGTCAGTGCAGCCAAACAGTCGCATAATTCCAGTGGCCCTGCTGATACCTCCGACTAGGTCCAGAAGTGTCCTCAGTGGTTCCTTATTTTTTTGTCTCATTGAGTTTATGGTTTAGCTTCTATGGAAACGAGGAAGACTAAACTTGAGGTTACCACTCCACAACACAGACTACCATACCACATAATTACTCTCCATAACACATAATCCCACTCTACATAATTCCTATACACTAAATACCACATACTTTCTATCCATATAATTTCACTGCACAACATACCACATAATTTCACTACACACAACGTACATCCACTCCACTCCAAAAAACATGAGTAATAAACTTTTACATTTACAACGCCAATAGCTCTAACTCTCGCAAATGCGAGACCTATTACATTGCACATGCTTCTTTAACTAGTAGTCGCATTTGCAGAGTGGTGGAGAAAGGGGACTGGGCCTCCGACCAGCGCTCAGGAATTCCGCTGCGTAGGACTTACAGGAGGAACCAGGAGGGCTTCTTGACCCCCAAAGTCCCTCAGGAGTAAAGTGGACTTCATCCCCCAACCAGTAGTGTGCCCGGAGGCATGCTGGCAGAGTGGTGGAGAAAGTGGGACGTAGCCTCCGAAGACCTCTTAGCAATCCCACTGTGTGGGACTTACTGGAGGTGACAAGAGGGTTATGTGGCCCCCAAGGACATCCTTGGGGGCCAACTACCCCTCCTATTACCTCCAGCAAGTCCCACACAGCAGGATTGCTAAATTCTCATAGCAGGCCACGCCCCTTTGCCCACCACTCTGCAAAAGCGCTCCCTGGCGTGCTCTTGGATGGGGATTGAAGTCCCCTTCGCTGCTGGGGGTCCTTAGGGTCCAACCAGCCTACCTCTTAACTCCAGTAAGCCCCACACAGTGGGATTGCTGAGAGGTGGACACAGGCCATGCCCCCTTTCTCCACCACTCTACAAACGCGCCTCCTGGCGCGCTCTTAGTTGCGGGATAAAGTCCCCATGCCTCCTGAGGGTCCCTGGGGGCCAACTAGCCCTCCTGTTACCTCTAGTAAGCCCCATATAGCTGGATTGCTGAGAGTGGTCAAAGGCCACGCCCCCCATTTTACACCACTCTGCAAACGCGGTTCCTGACGCACTGCTGCTCGGGGGATGAAGTCCACTTTAGTCCTGAGGTCGTCAGGACACAAGAGGACCTCATCGCCCCACCAGCAAGGCGCATTTGCAGAGTGGTGTAAAAAGGGGCGTGGCCTCGGACCACCTCTCAGCAATCCCACCCTGTGGGGCTTACTGGAGGTACCTGGTGGGCTAGTTGGCCCCTAAGGACCCATAAGATTCTAGGGGACTTCATCCCCCAACCCAAAACGCGCCAGGAGGCGCGTTTGCAGAGTGGTGCAGGGAGGGGGCAGGGCCTCTGGCAAGATGCGGCTTTTCTTTTCTTTTTTTGTTGTTAGAAGGGGGACTGTGTAGTCCTCCTTCTCTTAATATTTTTTGGGCCCTGGGGACCCCATCCCCCAGGGTCTGACCCATTTTTTTTTCTTAAAAACAGGAAGGGGGCCGCGCGGCCCCCCTCCCGAGCCCAATTACGGCCCCGGGGACCCCATCCCCCGGGGCTAGGCCTTTGTTTTTTTTATATTTATAGGGGAAGGGGGCCGTGCGGCCCCCCTCCCCAGGTTGATTTCGGCCCCGGGGACCCCATCCCCGGGACCCGGCAAAACCTTTTATAATAGAAGGGAGGCCACGTGGCCCCCTTTCCCTGGGCCACTTTTGGCCCTGGGGACCCTATGCCCCGGAGCCTGGCCTCCCTTTTTAAAAATTTTTTTTTTTTTACTTTTATGGGAGGGGGACCGCGTGGCCCCCCTCCCAGGCCATTTTTGGCCCCGGGGACCCCATCCCCTGGGGCCGGCTCTTACGTTGGGGACCGCGGGGGAGCCCCACTGCCCCCGCGGTGCCAGCCAGCTCCCTGCCTCCTGCGGGAGCCAGCATTGCTTTTGGACAAGGGGAGCTGCTGACATGCAGCTCCCCTTGTCCAAAAGAAATTCTGCTTTGCTTCTTGGAAGTGAGAGCAGGTTTGCTGCTCTCGCTTCCAAGAAGCAAAGCAGTGTTTGCTGTGGCAGGACCATTCTGAACCAAGAGCTACCTTTTTGCCAAATTTGGTGTAATTCCGTTCAGCAGTTCGGGCTGTAGCAGTGTCTAAAGTTCCTATGGAAATTAACATGGGGAAAACGCGTTTTGGGACCCCCCTTTTTTCTCGGCCCCGACTTGACGAATCACCCTGAAACTTTCAAGACAGGAACTGCCCTGACTAAACCATTAGTTTTAAAAATGTCGCGAAGATTCGTCAAACGGCGCCAAAGATATTGGCAAAACAAAAAATGCTTTTTGAATAGAAATGAGGTCCTAACTATAACTACCTACTGGAGACCGCCAGTAGGTAATATATATATATATATATACATTTATTTATAGGGAGTTGGTATTCCCCAGGGCTGTGGGGGGGCCGCATGGCCCCTTCGCATTTAAATCCTATAGCCCCGGGGAGGTGGTGGTCCCCGGGGCTTGGGGGGGCCCGCAAGGCCCCCCTCCCTAAAATATTAAATGCCCTGGGGAGGTGGCGGTCCCTGGGGCTTGGAGGGGCCGGCAAGGCCCCCCGCTCCTAATTACCAATGCCCCAGGGAGGTGGCAGTCCCCAGGGCAGCGTGGGGGGGAGGAGCCCCCCCACGCATTTTTTTTTTAAAAGCGCCGGGGAGGTGGCGGTCCCCGGGGCTGTGGGGGTCTGCGTGCCCCCCACATGTAATCAGCATGGCCCTTGGGAGGTGGCGGTCCCCGGGGCTGCGGGGCCCCCATGGGCCCCTGCACTATATTTTGTGATTGCCCTTGGGACCTGGCCCACCCAGGGGCTTAATTAAATGAAGCGTGGGAGTCCGTGCTTAGTTTTTTTTGTTGTTTTTCCGGCCGGATTTGCACACTCAGCACGAATTCGGACGATTTTAAAAAAAAAAAATGCTTTTTTTGGCCCTGGGGGTCCTTGTGGGACCCCCTGAGCAGGCCTAGGGGGTCAGGGTGTTTCTACCCTGTCCCCTTTTCTTGTTTTTTATCTTCGTTTTACTGTTTTCTTGTGACTCGGTTCTACTGAGTCACAAGATGGCTGCCAACACATTCTGGTTTGGAGTGTTGGCAGCCAATCAAAATGAAGCTCGTGCTCGGAAGGGTTCACACAACCCTCCTCGGTGATCAGATATCGATATTTTTATTTTTTGAATTTCTCAGGAACTACTGAACGGATTTACACCATTAAAAAAAAAGGTTGCTTTCTGAACCAAGAGCTACCTTTTTGCCAAATTTGGTGTAATTCCGTTCAGCAGTTCGGGCTGTAGCAGTGTCTAAAGTTCCTATGGAAATTAACATGGGGAAAACGCGTTTTGGGACCCCCTTTTTTCTCAACCCCCGCTCGACGAATCACCCTGAAACTTTCAAGACGGGAGCTGAACTGAGCGAACCATTAGTTTAGAAAATTTCGCAAAGATTCGTCAAACGGCGCCAAAGATATTGGCAAAACAAAAAACGCTTTTTGAATAGAAACGAGGTCCTAACTATAACTACCTACTGGCGACCGCCAGTAGGTAATATATATATATATCTTTACAACGTTACTTAGATGTGGGAAGGATCCCAAGGGGTTGAGAATACTCATAGCTCCCAGCTACGAACATCCGGATCCTGAGATGATGAAAGAATGGGCCGAGACAAATCTAGACTCAACAAGAAAACTTGTAACAATATTGGTCAAATATGCGGAGAGTGACCGAACACGACTACAGGAACAGATCGAAACAATCAACGATGAGTTGAGCCAAATGGGGCAAAAGGAAGAATTAATCAAATTAAGGGAGGAAATGACAAAGAGGAAGAAAAGATCCGGGAGAGGAAAACCTTTAAATTCCACAGAGATAAAGTGGATTACGAGTGCGGTAAAATATTCACGTTCGCCAGGAAATACGACACACTCTAGGCATCTAAGTATGGTGGAGCCAATGTAGGAAAATCTAATACAGCAGGCAACAGGGCAAAGCCCATGGACACATCAAATTCAGATCTAAGCTCTGCAATTGAGAGTGAAACTGAACAAGAATCCCGTGATCCAAGGGGAACACAAATACCCTCTAAACTATCCCTAGCTGATGAATTGGATTTTTTATGTCTGGAGAGACGACAGACTTTAAGACCGAGAATACAAACAAACAAACCGGGAAAAACCGATCCAGAAGGCGCCGGGAGAGGCGAAAAGCCAAACGAAGAAGAACCCAGGAGACAACCAGTGCGCAAGTGGAAACGGAGGTGAAAACCAACTCAAATGCAAGTGCAAACCGCACCATAATCAATTTGGCCAACGTGGATCTCAGCAAAGCAGAAGAACAATTACTATCTCTCGGATTATCATATTGCCCTGAGAGCACTTTCAATTACGCAGCAACAAGATTGGATATATTCAAGAGTGTATGTAAGCTCAAACTTAAAAAATATCATCTATTGCGGAGCAAAACCACCGACAGTACACAGCCAAGCCAAAAGGGTGATTCTCCACAACCTTCTCCCCCATTTAATTTAACAGCATCTGATATGCCAATACTGAGAGTTATACATGATTTAGCAGAGGAAAATGCAACATCTGTGCCACTCAGCCAAGATATTGAATCTATGATCAGAGTGACCGAGCCTAATATGTCTACCACACTGTTTAAACCCCACTCAATATTCAACCCTATAACACCGAGGGATGCCATAGACATTTTCCACGAACAGACAGTAGCAGGCATCAAATACCTAAACCATGTAATACAAGGGACAAAAAGAAACAAAGTCAATAAACAAGAAATGCAATATCATCAACTTATGACTAAGTTCAAAAACAACTCACAAATCATTATACGGAACGCGGATAAAGGAGGCAATTTGTTCATCTGGGGCAAAGAGGACTATGTGGATGAAGCTATGGGGCAACTATCTGATAGGGAGTGCTATCGCAAGAGTGACATGCTGTGAGAAGTTGGCCTGGTATATGCTGTTCACTAATTAAAGTGGACACCTTGCACCAGAACAATTCGACTCTTATGGTAGATAGGTTTAAGACAACCTTTATAGAAAGCTATCCTAGTGGTAGCTGTGGAGAGCAGCCTTCAGGCTAAGTCTTGAAGGAATGTAAAGCAGCTTGTTTTACCACACAATCTCTTGAATCACCAAATGAAAAGACACCACACAGGTATATATATCAAATATATATGTATTTATTAATAAACACTCTCTACTAATCTCTTTATGAGATTAGAGGATAGGAACATATGTACAAGTCAAATAGTATCAGGATAAGTTTAGCACAATTAAATATTACAATCTTAGTTTGCTAGACCTAGGTCTAGGGCATCTAGAATCGAGGGACCCCCAATAACCACCCCAGGTAGTTGTAGGAGACCCACAGGGGACGGACGCGGTGACCTGGCACCGATGCGAATCTTGTACGAGTCTATGCACTCAGACGCGATTGAGATATCAATGTTCAAGGTCCCTTGCGTGTTCGAGGCGAACACACCGATCGGACTCAGTACGAGTCGGAGGATACGGTCTACAGATAGGATTTGCAAGGGAGTCGGACGCGGTGTGTCTAACACAGACGCGAACCAGGTACGAGTCAGTGCGAGAATCGCACGGGGAAAGTAAGAGTTTTAGGATACTTCTGGTGAACCTACAAGCAAGTCACTTACAGGGTAAGTAGTTCGAGGGCCCACACCTACAGGAGCACTGTAGTGCTGGAGTTACCTCACCCAGGGAAGTTGGGTGCACAGGTCCTTTGGTGTTGGGTCGCGGCGTCGTTTTCAATGGCGAACAAAGAAGACTTGCTGCTTGTGATGGTTTGAAGAAGTGTCCGGTGGAATCCAAGCCTGGATTCGGTGGAAGGATGACCTGAAAGCAAAGGGGACAGTGTTCAAAGTCACTTGGCAGTGACTCGGGGCAAGGAAGATGAATGCCCACCGTCGTCGCAGGGTTCAGGTCGTTCGCAGTTGCCTTGACTCTTCAGCCACGAGGTCCAGGAGGCGTCGACGACGACCAGGAGCTGGATTCGGCGTGTCCCACGATGTCTGCGGCTTACTGCGGTGTCGGCAACTCGATCGGAGCCAACAAGCCTTGGTAACAGCAAGTCTTGAGGAAAGTGTGAAGAGGCAATGGCGCAGACCAGCAAGGTCTGTGGAACTCACCCAGTGAGGGTAAGTCAGGGCAGGCCTGGAGCAACCAGGGGAGCCCTTTGGTTTCTTTGGAAAGTCTTCTGGGGACCCACAAGCCGGCTGGCAAGGGATCGCAAAGACGCCTCGGGAGGATTCTCTCACAGGGGCCCACGGTCACTCGGGACATGGTAGGCCGCTGATCTTAGGAGGGATTCCTGCTGGAGGCTGGGACCACACGTGGTCCAAAGCACAGGTTCGTGGAACGTTGTGAAGGGGTTGCACTCAACAATAGTGCATGGTACCCAGGGGTCGCGGTTCCTCGTTACTCTTGGGGACTCACGATGGCCTTTGAGAAGTCAGGAAATCCACTTCTTGGGCTGCAGGGACTTCGGACTCCGGCGGGAGCGGCATAGTTTGCGACCGTCGTTTGTAGTTTTGGTGCCTGCCAAGCAGGGGAGTCACTCCTTGACTCCAAGGGAGATTCTTCAGTCTTCCAAAGGTAGTGGAACGTCGAAGGTCCGGGATTCTTCTTGTAGAGCGTCATCCAGGGAAATCTAGGGTGCAGTGCACAGGTTCCCCCTCTTATACTAAAAGGAGGGGAGGGACTAGCTCTATGACCCTACCTATGGGAGGGTCAGGGCAGTGGGTGGCTACACCCACTTCCCTTTGTCCAGTTTCGCGCCAGAGCAGGGACAGGTAGCCCCTGAGCCGGTTTGAACTGGCATATGCACAGAGGAGCCTTCTGCTCCCCCAGTGCAGGACTTCAAAGCACTCTAAGAGTGCACCCACCCAGCCCCAATACACTAAACCCTGTCTGGGAGGTGGTCACACCCCCTTGGGACAGGATATCTATTGTTGGGCTCCCTCCACTGCGAGTGTTGGTCATCAGCAGGAGGGCAGCCCAGTGTCTGTGACTGGTGGCATCCATTTTGTGATGCCAGGGCTCTGTCGGATTCTACCGCGTTTCCACAGTAGGTACATGTCTATCCCTCTAGAAGGGTGGAATGCTACCCCCGCCGCCAGGACTGGCGGGGGGTAGTATTCCAAGGTGTTTGACACCAAACACGACATGTTTCGATGCAGCCATTCCAAAGTTAGCATTTTACCGCGAGGATATAATGCACTTAAAAGTATATGGTTTAACCGCATCCACAAACAGCACCAGAGAATGGACTCTGAGAGCTGCAGAGGGGCCCTGCTCAGGCAGAGGCACCCCCTCACATAGAAGCCAAGCACCCTGCCCTCAGGATTGATAGGGCCTGCCTTAGGGGTGACTGATAGGGTTATATGTGTGTGTAGGAGAGATATAGGGAACCTATATCTCAGTGAGGAGTGCTAGCACTTCCTCACTCAGGCTGCAGTAGCAGGCCTGTGGTGTCAGATTTAGTCTGCTTCCCAGGGGTGGCATAATACATGCTGCAGCCCCTGGTAGGCCTGTGAAGTACCTATGCCCTTGGTACCCTAAGGTACCATATACTAGGGACTCATAAGGTACCACAGTATCCAATCACTAGTGCACATAGGGTGCACTCCAAATCGTTTAGAGAGAACAGAGAGGCTGGGGCCCTGATTAGCAGGGTCCCAGCCTGACTATAGCCAGAAACCAGTGTAAACATCAGAAAAAAAGTGGGGGCAACATAAGAGGCAGATCCTACTCTCCTACACAACCCCCCCCCCCAAACGCAGGGACACTAAACTAACCCGACCAGTTGAGTCTTCGTGTTCAAAGTGGAAATACCTTGAGAGTCCATCTGCATTGGCATGTTGGGTCCCAGGTCTATGTTCCACTGTATAGTCCATCCCCTGTAGGGAAATGGACCACCTCAAAAGTTTTGGGTTTTCTCCTTTCATTTGTTTAAGCCATAGGAGGGGCTTGTGGTCGGTCTGAACTATGAAGTGAGTACCAAACAAGTATGGCCTCAGCTTCTTCAGGGCCCATACCACAGCAAAGGCCTCCCTCTCTATAGCTGACCAACGTTTCTCTCTAGGGGTCAGCCTTCTGCTAATAAAAGCTACTGGCTGGTCTTGACCTTCATCATTCAGTTGAGACAGTACAGCTCCCACACCCAGCTCAGAAGCATCTGTTTGGACAATGAACTTTTGGTGTAGTCTGGACCCTGTAAGATGGGGGCAGTGCACATGGCCTGCTTTAGGTCTTCAAATGCCTTTTGACAGCTAGCTGTCCACTGAACCTTTTTGGCATTTTCTTTGAGGTCAGATCATTCAAGGGGGTCACTATAGATCCATATCCCTTGACAAACCTCCTATAGTACCCAGATAGGCCTAAGAAGGCTCTCACCTGTGTCTGGGTGGTTGGAGCAACCCATTCCATTATGGTCTGGATCTTGCTCTG